>MU593954.1:2966414-2996414 GCA_024362625.1 Silurus asotus
GGGGTGGGTGTGTGTGTTGTGGGTTCAATGATTACCTTTAATTATAAGCTTCATGCACTCAGTTTATAAAACCTCTCATTACTGTCCACACCTTTTGTGGTCCAGACAGGGATCCAGTCATGTACTAGAGGGTTTTACAGACTCCAGGCCTGAACCTGAACATCGGGAACTTCCTGCAAGGATTGGTCAGTGGGATGTGTTATAACATGTTACTTCACTTCTTATCAGGAAAATTACAATTGTGTCATCACTGTACAATCGTACAACATTACTATATTTACTAAAGATCTAAAAAAAAAAAGTACATTGTTATATGGATGTTTATTTTGAAGTAGTTTCTGCTATGATTTATTATTGATTAGCTTTAGAAATTTGATTCTAGAGCTGCCCATTGGTGACTGATAGCATTAAAATTAAAATTCTTAATATAATTTACTGTAAACAAACAAATCAATCAAATGAACAACATAAAAACGTAAAATAAAAACGAATCAGCAGCTTGTTATTTGACAGACTGAAAAGTTTTCAATTAGGTTTAAATAACTAATAATAGCTCAGATTTATTATCACAATTATTCATTATTATAATTTATTATCACAATTATTATATCATTCATTGTGAAGAGTATTTTCACAATTCTAACCTTCTTTGCATGTTTTAAAAACACTTACTACACATTCCCATAAACAGTATAATCATCATCCAACTGCATATAACTCGTTTATAACTCTGTCTCGTTTCTAAAGAAAGCCCCGGAATGAAGATTTTGAACGAGCTGTTGGCGAAGCTGGAGTTTGAGAACGAGCTGAACCGAGTGTGTAACAGGGTCTCTGTAAACACAGTGCCGGTACAAGGAGACAGCACAGGAAGTGCAGACAGCAGTGTAGAGGACGAAGCTGCTAATGGAGAAGAGGACGAGGAGGAAAAGAGACTCATGGGCATGGTTCTGGACATGGAGCAGGACTATGAGTTCTTTGTCTTCTGAACATTATGTGAATATTGAATTAAAACCTGGTTACTGGACCAAGACATGGAGTTACACTGTACAACCTGCGCTGGTTTAGTGGTGAAAACAAACAAAAAGAAATACAGGTTTACACCGTGGTGCAGTTTCGGTGCAGTATATCAGAGTGACTTTACATTTGTTAAGTTGTTAAGCTCGACCACATGCATTATATTTCAACGTAAATCTACTCAGCCTTCAAGAACTTTCTCACTTAGAGTTTATTATTACATAATATATCACACACACACACATATATAGCTTTAAGGAAAGATACTGTAGTTTAGATGTTATCAGTTTTATCTACTTAAAGAGAAAGGCATTCATTTAATTATATTTATTTGCACTATAAATAGAAAAAAATACCTGAGTGTTTTCTGTCTGCTGTGACCTACTTCATTATCAATTTAACTGTTTAATAGAAGAAAAAAATGTGGATGTTGGACGTACCACAAATCAGAAAGGTTTCACTGCATTGAGAGAAGACGTGAGAGGGATACAACCTGGTCCTGATTATAATAAAAACAATTTCTCATCAGCAGGATGACTGTACTAGGGTCTCATAAACACAAAACAAGACAAACAAAAACTTTCTGTAAGTTTATCGAGTTTTATTATGGTTGAATGGAGAAGCTTAACTCTGCTGTACATGATTAAATTACAGCTATTCATTATAGGTGTTTACAATCACATCCGACACCACCCTCAATACAGATTTTGAGCGATGCCTTCATACAGTAAACCTCCTACAAAACATCTGACCTCAAACCGAGTCAGCAAAGTCAGCTGGATTCACACTGCCATCTTTCTCCACGTGCAGTCGGTTGATAACACAGGAGTGGCCGAGTTTGCGTCGTTATCGGCTCACAAACCTCCCCTCTGCGTCCCTCCTGCGACAAGATGTTTACTTCACTTTCTTAAGAAGTTCTTCAATGTCAGCCGCGATGTCGCTGGTTAGGAAACTCCTGCTGTAGCGCTTGAACGGCTTCCCATCTGGACCGATGAGGAACTTCTCAAAGTTCCAGGAGACGTCGTTCTTGCACACGGGACTCCAGATGATGAACAAGGGGTCGGTCATGAGGGCTGTAGGGTTGTCGCTGGTGAAGGGAAGATTCTTTTTGAGGAACACGAACAGGGGGTGCGCGTCCTTGCCGTTCACGTCGATCTTTTCCAGGAGCTGGAAAAGAGGTTTGAAGCCATTTCCAGGACGCACGTACTTCAAGCAGTTTAGGATCTCTTCATTCTTGCCGTTTTCCTTGTTTTAAAAATGAAAAAAAAAAAAACATCACAAAAAGGCATTGCTCAAATCTGAATGATGATTTTTATGGGAATTATCATTAGAATAATTCCTAATGAAAAAAAGACGAGACTGGGCTGTGGAAGAAACCACAGGGGCAAACAGACTCTAAATGAAATCCATCCTTTTCTAGAATTCTAAAAGATTACAAGTGTACACTGTAAAGTCATGCAGGTGAAATAATCCACAGAAGAAAGCTCAATTCTTGGGCTTCTAGTTTACACTAGGGCAAGTTTTTTCTTGTATATTATGTTATAGAAGGAACTTACCTGATGACCAAACTGGTTGCAGGGAGCTCCCAGTACAACAAGCCCCTTCTCCGAGTATTTGGAGTGGAGCTCGTTCATCTGAGTGTAGTCCCTGACCGTCGTGCCTCAGAGAGAAGCCACGTTTTCAACCAGCACCACTTTTCCCTTGAGCGAGGAAAAATTGAGAGTCTCACCTGACAGCAGCTTGGCTGAAAGGTCGTAAAAGTTCACAGACATGTTGACAAGAGTAGAGAGAAGCGTGGAATGATGGTCTTCTGCACACTGCTTTAGTTAAAAGATCGTTTGAGGTCAGAGTTTGGGTGAAAGGGTGGAGCCGGGGCTGTCCCTGAAAAGAAATAGTTGTTTGTCTCGTGAATCCGTATAGCAGAACTATCTCAGATCTCCTGGAATATTAGCCAATTATACAGTATTTTAATATTTAATACTACAATACTTTAAAAGTAGTTACTTTTGGCTTCGTCATGCAGTATAAACAAAGGCGGAGCCAACCTAAAAAAAGAGTACAGAGCATTCTCTATTACAGAAAATATTTACATAATAAATTTACATATACACTGAAAGTAAACTCGAATAACTAATAGGTACTGTATCTTACTACTATACAGTGTATATACTTCATATTTACATTATATGACCAATAGGTATTTGTTAAAAAGTTTTCACACAATTAAAAGCAGAAAGCCTTTGCATCCTGTAGCTTTACAATTTTACTAAGAGGCCCAAACACTCTTCCAATGCTCTCGACACCCCTTGAACGCCTTTGAGGTGAACTTGTACACTGACTGCATGAGACGCTCTCCTCCAACACCTGTAGATGATCTCACTAACACACACATCTCTACAGAAATGCTCCATCATCTAGGGGAACATCTTTCTTGCAAGCTCAAATCAATGTTAATGGTTTTGAAATTGGCATTTGTAGGCGGCAGTCGAGTTTTCACATACTTTTGCCCATAAAGTGTTCATATTTGGGAATAATAAACACAATATTTACTTTTAGAAAATATAAGTACCAGACTGCACTACTGCTCACTGTGCAGGTAAAATATGGTATCTTTTGTTTTTTTTGGTGATTTAACGTGGAAAGGTGCATCTAGTGTACCTAAAGTGCTTACACAAAAAGATCATTGGTATTACATGAGCGATCCTTATAACTTACTGTTAAAGTACTTATATTTTGTACACATTTATTAATTTTTTTCTTATGAACGCATAACACAAAGTAATTTGCGTTTCTGCTGCGCAGTATTGATTAGCTTGAAGAACTCATCTTTATAAACGGACTGATCCAAAACTTTTTCACTTCATTAAACTCTCGCTTTTGCTTTTTCACTGCACCAACAAAACATTTGTATTTGAATATTTATTATTACACAAAGATATATGAATATAAACTGTATATCACGGCTATATAGCGTGCTTACAATTCTCCATGCACCCTGTTTTATGATGGTTCATCCAGTAAGACCGTTACACCGGCCGTGTTCAAAATGTCACCTCACTCCCTATATACATGTCACGTGAAACATTCGAAAGGACACTACGTAGTGCCCTATACTAACAGAAGAGGATGCGTTTGGGATCGAGCCCATGCGCCCACGTGTGTTTACGGAAGTTGATCCTTGACAGCAAGCAGGAAAAAACCATTATCCCGAACACGTAGCTGTGATTTATAAAACCCTGTTGCTAGGCAACAACCGTTTGAAACGTGTTACCGGAAGTAGACCTCAGATGAAAGTTTGCAGGCAACAGGTTTTCTGAAATAATTAATAAACAGTGGCTAATTAGGTTTCTCCTTCATTCCTGAAGATCAAAAGGCGAAATGTCGGATTTTCTGGTCTGGGCTCTCACTGGGTTCTTCTTGCTGCTCCTGAGCTTCTCAGTGTATGTGGTGTATTCCGGCCTGCTGACAAAGATCCACATTAGCACAGGCTCCTCTCCTGTTAAAAGCATCACTGTGGCTTATAAATACCGAGAAGGTCCTTACAGAGAATCCAGGTTGCTGTTCGCTGAGAGCTGCAAAATTGCACCAGAGCTGCCCACTGTAGGAGTCTTCTATGATGATCCAAAGAAGGTGAGGGGAGACACACCTTATTTAGTCCTCCATGTGTCTATTCAGAGGTGACATCATGTTGGTGGTGGTGGTGAAGAGCTGCATTGCCACTTCATAGCTTGATCCTGAGATCTGGGACTGTGTGAAAGTTCTCTACATGTTCTCCTCATCTCTATGTGGGGTTCATCTGGGTTTTTACACCCCAGGTGTCTTGTACGCAGTGGTATCAATAAGTTCTGAGATTCGCTCCGTTTACAAGAAAGTACTTTATTTAACTTTGTCTGCAGATTTCAAAACAGTCCTCTTGCACAGCAATACAGCGCTCCCAGCGTGTCCTGGAAGTCTTCTTCTTTTTTTAACCCTTCTGCGATTTGCACCGGATTTCAAAACGGCAGCCTTTGAGCTGAATCTTTATCTTCGAGAAGAAGGCGAAGTCCGCAGAAGCCAAATCTGGTGAGTAGGTTGGGTGTGGAAGTAAATATCGCGTTTGAGAAGAGCTCGGTGACAGATACAGCAGTCGTGGTAACGCACTTGGTCAGAATAACACCAGTTGCACAGCTCCTGATGTACACAGTCTTTTGGGACCTGGAGATATGAAGGTCGGTGGTCCCTGTGACTGTGCGTGCAGCCTCGTGCTGCCATCTGTTGGCGTGTTACAAAACTGGTCTCAAAATGTTTGGACACCACCTCGTACAGAGACACCACTATGTGGAGCTGTTGGAACAGTAATCCCAGAGTAACGATCTCTATGGTGTGTACATGGGAGGATTATTGCTGTGTGTGTGATTTTTTGAGATATAGGAAAGAATGAGCATATCTGATATAGTTTGGCTTCATTTACACATCATTTGCTCTTTCTAATTGCGATAAATGATGGGAAATTTGTGCCAGGACTTGAATGCACTCACAAAACACAGCAAATAGATGCGCAATAACACAATAACACAATGATATGGAGGTGATTTAAGTGTTTGTTAAATATTTAAATAATAAAAAATGGTCATTCATTATATTTGGTTGTTTATATTTATAGTCGTGCATCAAATTGACAGCATTATAGATAAATCGTGTCCACCTTATCTCAGCAGCAATCCCTGCTGGAATGCAGCGTGAGTTGGACTGACAGCTCCTGTGTTTCGGGGCTGAAAGGCTTTTTGTCGTTGGCACTTACTCAGTTTTTTTCCCAGGTCTCCAATTAGCGAACGGCCCAAACTGCTTCTGCGCAGGGCCACAGCTAAATCTTAATCCAGCTCTTCAAATTGGTCTAATGATCCCAGCTCGTTAGCAGAGGGGCCTGGAGCACCACTGCCAATCTCAAGGTCAGAAGCATCAAAAGAAAGAGAGGGAGAGAAAGAAGTGAGAAAAAGAGAGTAAAGAAAAGAGTATCTGTCTGCCCTTAGGCGCTTCTCTTCATTACGCTATAAAATACAGTGGAGCAGGAAGAGAAGGAGGAGGATCACGGACGTCGAGCTGGTTCTCGTGGCAGAGAAAAATCAGGACACGTGTGAGACCGTAGAGTTTCCTCACCCCAATACTTCGCTCATGTGAATAAAATGAAGGGTCTGCAGAATAAGGTATCTCTCCAACTCTCCAGCTGGAGTATCATGTCCGCTAATTGCTACGCTCCGTCAATCAAAGCACAAGGAGGACAAGCACAGCAGGATGCTCCATCAGTGTGGCCTGCTGTCAGTCTCACTGCCAGTGTCTAGTGGAGGAAAGAAATGAAAAGCCGAACAGATGTAGATACGGGTGCAGCTTCGGCCCCGAGCCATCTGGATTCCTGCAGATATCTGCAGCTTCCGCATGGAACTCCATGAAGACGAGTTAAATTGCTTGGATGCTTTGGAAGATTTTTTGAGTCAAACCTCGTGTACTGTCCTCATAACACACCGTCCTTTAATCGCCACAGACAGGGGCGTGTGGATGATCTGTGCAGCTTCTTGACAAGTGCGCTGGTTTCATGCTGAAACTGTACACTTCCACTGCCTTCACAAACCCACGCTTTTCCCCACATTCACCATCTTACCTACTATTTGTTTACAGCAGGACTCCTGGAACAGAAATGTTCACTATATAGTCAAACGATGTGTATACAGCTTTACAGCTTTTTGTGTAGACCTGGCAAACCACATGTCACAAATCTATCCAAAGAACATTTCCAGCTCACCAAACAGCACCTTCAAGACATTTCCTTCAAGAAAAAACACAATAACAGGTCTTGCAAACAGAAAAACATATAATAGCATGTAATAATATTTATTCATGTCACTGATTACATAATCATATGAGATAAATGATAGATGTCATAATTGTTAAAAGTCTAGTAAAGTAAAAATGTATGTATTAGAGATTAACTAATTTTTTTAATTAAGTTTTGTCCATTAATTGGCACTTGTACAGCAAAAATCCATACCAATAGTTTTTCCGGCTTCCGGTCCACTGTCATTACGAGAGTGGCCTCTAGAGGTGATTCACTGACATCACGTGCTGTTTGTTTTTAATAATATATTTCTTATTCATAATTTAATAATGATATAATTATATTCATTAATTAATATGAATATTATTGCATTAGCACATTTTCATGTTTTTTTGTCATTAAGTTCTATTTTTACAGTAATATGTTTTATTATTTATTCATTATCCATTTTTAAAACTATCGATTGATTAACCGGGTTATCAGTCAACTTCTAATCAATATATAACAATATTAGAATAGAATCATAATTAAATGAAAAAAATTTATCAGTATTTCAATACACTTTCTTCAATAACGAATCGATCCCTTAATAGTAAAAATCTACTAAAAGTGCATCTTAACCAGGTGCTGGTCTTCTGAATAAAACCATTCCATATCTCTAGTTGAGACTAATTATTACCCTGAGTGATGTAACTGAGGCTGAGGAACTGTCAGAGCCAGAATTCCCACAGAGCATTGCTGACAAGTCTACACCCAGCTCGCTTACTTTCCAATTAGAATTATACATGCAGGTATTTTTCGGTGTAGAATTACTCTGTTTTGTTCTAATAGAAAGTAAGAAAGTAAATCATTAGAATTTAAGCCACTCCTACTTTGAGTTTAAATGCAGATCCTGATATTTAGTAAACAGATCCAGAGCATTACTTTCCAGTCTCCTATCTAATGCTGTATTCAGATTGAAGCCAAGGCTATGTGCTGGACTCAGCAGGGGTTAGAGTGAGACAAACGACCACTCGATGACCGAGTGCGATTAAATCGGTTTAAGCTGTGACATCTTTACCTGATTTTCTTCACCTCGCATTCATCACTTAGAGTGAAATGACCCAATCTGATCTTCTACACTCCTCCCATGTCCTCTTTCTACTTCCTGGAGTAGTGGTTACACACCGTACTTTCTCCCCTGGGCATGCTTTAAGTGTGTTTGTGTATGTGTGTGTGTGTGTGTGTGTGTGTGCATCATCTTTTAGAGCATAATCTCTCTCCCTCTCTAAAGATGGCAGCTGGGCATCTGTCTGCAGCCGGCATACTCTCAGCAATTAGAGATGTGAAATATTATTAGTGTCCTCCCAACACACACAGATACACACACACACACACACACACACACACACGTTGCCACCTGTGCATGCTACATTTCTTTATTAAATCCTGCTTGTGTTTTAAATTATTTCATCTCACTCTCCATGCTGCTTTTCCGATGAAGCGGCTGGTCCTCATTAGGCCACGTTTCTCTTGGTGACTCATCCCGTCTGTGTGTGTGTATGTGTGTGTGGGGAACTGAAGGCTGGATGTTTCAGCCCCCAGCTGAGTACTGAGAGGAGGTAGATGCGGAGAGGTGTGTGTTTACACCTGAAGAGGACTTCTTTCAAGATCGTAAGAAAGGGCTTTGCTAATTGACGCCTTGAGGCGCATGGCTTTTTTGCCGGCTCGGGGAAGCGACGAGTTCACGGCAGCCACGATTTGGAAGTTTTACTGAAGGTTTGGATGTTTCCAAGTTCACGCTTAGGGCGCCTGTCTCTTACTTTAGGGCTAATAACAAAGGAAAGAATAGTGGAAAAATACAAAGGCAGGCTTTCTCCTGTGGCCTTTGTACAAGTTCTTCGACAGAAAAATAAGTGGTTGCAAAATGTGTCTATAAAAACACTTTTCCCTGAAACACTTTCTGCCTGAATGACCTTTCTCTTGATTTGGGAAATCTTTATTCATCACTGGTGAACAGTGAGGAAGCAAATGTAAGTCGCCACTGTATTTAAGTAAATTTTTCACATATCTGTACTTTAATTAAGCGTTTCCATTTGGAAGATTTTTTTAATTCAAATATCCTACTTTTAACTCAACTACATTTTGTGAAATCAGTCGTTCCTTTTTATTTATGAGGATAAAAACTGGTGAAACACGCAGCGAGTCACCAATCAGGGTCGAGCGCACGCTCTGTTTTACACGTGTTCTAATCGGCGCTTGGTGAATCTACTGATCCCCAACATACAGTTCAGCATCAGTTCAACATCAAGCAGAACATTTACAGAGGGATAAATGATGAAGAAACTCCAGACTCGAACTCACCACAACACACGTGACCTCGTTTACATGTTTTATTTTTTTTTACATAGTTGAAAAGAGGTTTTGGGCTCGTGATCATTTTAATGGAAATCAATCAGAGTTTGAGTTTTAATATCATTCTATGAATAGATCAGTGTGCTGAGAGTCACAGAGTCTTTACACATAAACTGAGGTGATTAAGTAAAGAGTCTTGTGATAAAAATGATAACAGGAACATTATATTTATAATAAATCATAGTATTTTGGATACTTAAGTTCATTTAAAGGCAAAAAAACGTGTAATTTTACTCAAGAGAAAGTTTAAAGGGAGCATTTTTACTGGAGTCACATTTTAGCTTTATATAAGTACATGGTTTGTGTATTAGTGACACACGTGTTTTTCACATTTTTAAAATGTTGTATCAAACAGCAAATTAAATAAGAAATAAGAAATCGGATGCCAATAGACATAGTCGTTCTTTTGCTGGACCTTTAAATCTATTTAATAGAATATCATGTACTGCACAGCGACCACTTTCTACAGTCTTTTCTTTGCTTGCGATGTACTTCTTGCAATTCTGTTTCCTTTCTGTTTATCTTTCGAATCATTTCGTATTACATTCGACTCCACATTGTTACTGTATGAAAGAATCCTGAAACTCCTGTAAAGAGGGTGAGATTATAAATGCTTTTGGTATTCAGTTCCACACAGAAGTGTAATAGTTAAGTCTGTAGTGTATTGCCTCAGCAGGAAGGTGAGTCATAGACTTGGGTTGGAGAGCAGATGTTGGATACCGCAAGTCTCACGGTTTCCAGGTGAGATTATTTACGACAGCAGAAAGAACATTCTGAAGTGTAGATCATTTAGGGATGACGTACAGGAACAGCAGAGGTGAAAATACAGCGATCTGGATCGATTCTGAAAGAAGAGCTCCTTCTCCATATTACAGCCTCACAACAACCCAGCATCCAGTCAGGCATTAGGGACGAACAGGAAAGAAATAAAGGTTCTTTATACTTGTCACATGTCCTTTACAGCACAGGGAAATTCTTTCTTCACATATGCCACTGATGTTAGGAAGTTGGGGTCAGAGCGCAGGGTCAGCCATGATGCACATCTCCTAGAGCACAGAGGCTTAAGGACCTCGCTTATAGGCACCAAGAGTGGCAGCTTGGCGATACCAAGGGATTGAACCCCCAACATTCCGCTCAGTAATCCAGAGCCTTAACTACTGCTCAGAGACCAGAGACTCTTTCATTGACTTTCATTGACTGTATAACATATATATGTGTGTGTTTCTATGTGTGTGTGTATTTCTCAGGTGCCTGGTCCGGAATGTCGCTGTGCCGTGGGCAGTATCCTGAGCGAGGGAGATCAGAGACCCAGTGCAGAACTTCAGGAGCTCTATGAAAAGTTCGGCTTTCGCATCTTCACTTTCCCCGAGGTCACCCACGTGGTCTCATCTTGTTTCCCCTACCGGACCCGACTCTCTATCATCCTGGGAGTGTACAGGGTTTACCCACAACTCGCCTGCTATATTAAGGTAAGCTCAACTATATTACCGTTTTTACCTGATATAGATGTGTTGGGTTGAGAGATCGGAACCTTCGATTATCACATCCTTCAATCGAGTAGAAGTAGAAATACTCATGTTTTAAAAGACTCTGGTAAAAGTTGAAGAACTGACTACACTTTTTCACTCAAGTTAAAGTAAAAAATTCTGGGCTCTGACACGTAGACATTATTACTACCTGTTTTAGTGTCACGCTGGTTACTGGACCGCTTTATTTATATATCTGAAGATCCACCATATAGAACACAAGTAGAAAAAAGATGATGATGATCAGGTGATCTGGAATGTCTCTGTTCTCAGTCATGTTTACATCACTGACTCCCTCTGTCTCATCCAAGTTAACCCCAGACTTTTTGTTGCTTTCTGCCTGCTTTGTAAACTAGTCTACGTCTGTGGTGTGTGAGAGCCAGGAAATTATACACCAGTGGTAGATTGAAAAAGCCATGCAATGACAAGAAACAGGTTGATGGGATGAAAACGGTGCGCAATGAGAAGAAAAAACATTGATCATGTCACTCAATAGATTAAAACTAAAGTAATGAGTTTGAAAATCTAAGAAGTAGAAAGTACCGATATTTGTGTAAAAAATTGAATAAGTGAAAGTAAATTACTGATAGCACAAAAATTTACTTGAGTACAGTAACTAAGTATTTGTACTTTGATACTTTCCACCTTTGAGAATAATTAAGGCTGAAAATTGAGGCTGGTGGTCACCGTCACCTACACCTTTTATTTCACCAGTGGTTGCTTTTCAATCTAAATGCAAGTTTCAATACATTTACCAGAGCTGGGGTTCTCTAGACACATTATCCCTAATTACTTGGACATATGTTGAGAATTCTAAGCTCCTACTCTAGATTCTGACCTTCTACATTGCTTTATTTGATCTTACTCGACTCTATCGTTGTCAGCAAATGAGACACGTGCGTCTGTTAACGCAAAACGAACGCGTGAATAAATAAACGTATAAATATGTAACCTCCAATAAATTGCTTTCACTCGATCGAAACCGACTCACGTCTGATGCTATTGCGGGTTGTGGATATAAATGTCGCTCTACACACCAGTAATGTTAACAGACTTAACGTGGTCCACCAGGAACCCTGTTCAAATCACCTCCTTTAATTAAAACATCGCTGCTGGAGATGGTGCCTGAATTTCAAACAGGAATGCTGCATAAGAAACGTTATGCCAGTGGCATGGCGGTGTGTCTGTGTGTGTGTGTGTGTGTGTGTGTGTGTGTGTGTGTGTGTGTGTGTGTGTGTTAGTGTGTGTGTGTGTGTGTGTGAGGATGAGAGATATGATGCTTGGTCATGGGCTGGTGTCACTCGGTGCTGCCTTGCTGTTTGGGTTGGATGAGTCCACATTAGATCAGAGTCACATCTAAATCTATTTAGAATTCCACATGCTTTGTAGGCACGAGATCATGCCTTAAAATAAAACTGATCCGGACGATGACACTCGAAGTTCAACCAAAAAATGCAAGTCGATCTAATTGGACGTGAAATCCAGTAGTCCTTCAATTAGACTACAAATGTTAATTGAGTGCCTGTATTTCTTTGCGGTAGTCAAGTTGCGAGTTCGGAGGCGAATTAATCCTTCTAAAGGCCGACATCCCGACACTTAAAGACCTGCGGTGAATAATAATGGGGAGATTTCTCCGATCTGGCGCTGTCAGAGCACAGCTGTCTCAGGGACGACCTTTTCACAGCCATCCTTGAGTGGCAGTTTACTTTAGAAGAACAGATTTCATTTTGCTCTCTCTTTTGAACCTTTCACCCATTTAAAAAAAAAATGAAAGAAAAAAGCAAAAAGGGTATGATCATGCATTGCCTCTAATTTCAGTCAATATAATATCACAGAACCAGACACTTGATCCAGAGACTGTGGAATTCAGGCTTCTATCTCATAGAGCTCCGGCTTGTATTATTTTATCCACAGACTAAATGTGGATGAAACACAAGACTGGACATGTGTGTGTGTGTATTTGATAAATAGCGCCATAAGTGGCAAACTAATTAGTCCTTACACAAGTGTGACCATGAGTAATGAGGCACAGATTTAACTCAGGAACTTTAGTCCAGATTGCAGCAATGTAAGTGATTTCAGTTTCTGGAACCTCAGTAGTCCGGATTAGATATGTATGTGCATGATTCTTGAGAGAGTACAGTTTGTACATGTTTTCTAGCAAGCAATAAACAGAGTCCAGAAGACTTTGTAGGCTTGGTGCTGCACTGACGTTATAAAGACTAGAAAAAAATGCAGCTAGTCGACCTGTTACAAAGTGCTCACACTGGAGACTGCTTACAAAAATGATGCATGTCTCCTCACGGAAAACGTCATTAGATTTTCTCAGGATTTTTAAAACACATATTGGTCAGAGAAGACTGATGGTTTGAGAAAGGATTATAGGAGGCCATCTATGTCCAGGTGAAAAATCCTTCTCTCGACAGAGGTGGAAGTCTTAGACACAACCTGTCTACTGTTTTTTAATGCTGCTCTTTCATACATACCCAAGAAGATCAAGACCTTGTTACCCCCCTATACTTTTATACAGATCTTTCGTCCATCCCTAGCTCCTGAGCAACTCCTTAATTAGCTCACTATCTGAGATCATTATAGATTACAACACCAACTCCTCCAAGTCTGAGCCTTTATATGTTCAACGATGGAGAAACAGCAGATATAAAAGGTGGTTTATCCTTAATGTCTGAAATCTGCCTAAAATGGGATTCAACTGGAGCTGGTACATTTCTAGATGGCTTCTTCGAAGGTCTGATATCTTCATGAGGTGGGATAGAATTGGAGCTGGCGGATGCCTTTGTGAGATTTGTGGAATCCTGCCAATTTCCCTCAGACTGAAGAAGCTGCTCGGATGAGTAGTGAAACGTGAATGTAAATGCAAACCAGAAACGTGTCGTGGAATGGTGTCCAGTTCTGTTTAAGGGTTCATGAAGTCTTTAGATTATAAAACGATTAAAGAACAGCAGTCACTGACCTTAAACTATAAATCTGACCTTCATCTTCTTTCCTTGTCAGGAGTTACTCTGAGGGTTCTGGGAGGCAGGTCTTTTAGGAACAATAAGATTGCTGTACACTTAATTCCAGCAAATGTACAATATCAACAGTACTTTAATAGTGCATGTGTGTGTGTGTGTGTGTGTGTGTGTATGTGTGTGTGTGTGTGTGTGTGTGTGTGTGTGTCTGTGTATGTGTGTGTGTGTGTGTGTGTGTGTGTGTGTGAGAAAGGGCATATTTAAAGCGGAGAGACTTGTTCGACGGATTTGTGGTGTGAAGCGGACAATCGGTCCCACAAGATTTCCTCCACCCCTCTGTTGCCGTGGCTACCGATTACCGCCTTACCATTCTAATTTCATGCTGGAGATCATCTATAACGTGTTGGAACACAGGAAGAGCTCGGTGTGTATGTGATAAAGTGTTCACGACCTTTGATTGCAACCTTTTTTTGTACGGCGGTTCTGTCGCACTCTTCGGCCTCTATCACAGACAGTTTCATGCGTTTTCCCTGGATTTGATTTATTATTTATTTTTTAATTACATCTAAGCAAAAATGGATGTTTGTTTCACCTGTACACACACCGGTGTGATAGTTTTACCTCAGGAAATTTCGTAGCATTGATTTTTGTTGATTTTTGAGCGTTGTTGCTTATTATACGTTTTAACTTCTACATAACTTTAGAACAAAAAGTTCTACCAATACAGAATTTTAGAGTGTATTTCATTTTTTTATATAAAAAAATTACAATATATAGGGCGGGTTAGAGATCTAAAGTAGAGGTTGACCGATATGGGTTTTTCTCTGGCGGATGTCGATATATGTTGCCGATTTTTTGGCCTGATATGTTTGGACAATTTTAATACAGTTAATTAATAAGTAGTGATGAAGAAAATGTTTGAATTAAACATTTATTGAACAATACAATCCTCTCCCATCAGTGCACTCGTTAGCTCTAGTTGGATGGCGTCAGCTGTTTTTCAGCGATTCTGCATGGTGAATCAGAGGCGGACCTTGTCAGCAAAAAAAAGAGAACGGCGATTGGCTATTGCCGAATGCCGAATACTGACTACTGCCGCCTGCTGGTATGGTACTGCCTAATAATCTGCCTAATTTGCAGCACAATTAGCGGATGGCAATTAATTTATTAATTGGCAAAAATCGGCCCGATTTATCGGTTGACCTTTTATCTGAAGTGCTTAATTAATTAAACCCAAACCAGCATCAGACGATGGACCACACAAATCGAAACGCAATAAAGCTGACCTATTGTATATAGTACTAGCTTTTACTTTCTCATCGTTTTTGTCCCAAGGACACTAATGCACTCCAGACATGTCAGGAAGATAAATCTGTGGAAAGAGTGCTTATTAATATTGCCTATAAGGATTCATTTATCGATGCAAAAAGTTTTCCTATGCTATGGCTATTCTTGCCTCCTCTGAACATAAAATTAAATTGATGACAATATCGGATGATTTTGTGTTCATAATATTGTTGGAATGTAAGTCTGTCTGTACTGAAGCATGATCAGTGCTCCTTCCTGCACTTTAAGGACAGATTCATATGTGTTTAGTGTTTAGTAGTAATGCAGCCTCTGTGTCCCAGCTCAGGAAAAAAGGGACTTCCAACTTCTGTCAGAAGATGAATAAGATTAAATAAATAAAAAAGCTTTCTTTTCTTCTCCGACTTCTTCTCCAGTCCAGGTTCGTTCATCATCTCTTTCTATCTCCCTCAGTCTCTTCTTCAGTGAGTACAGGAACAGTGTTAGTGGACCTGGACTTTGTTTTGGAATAGGAGAGAATATCTTTTTTTTTTCTTTCCCCCAAATGCCACGGTGACATTTCGGCATGATCGCTGGATCTCGGCTGTAGATTATCGGCAAAAGATGACAACAACATGAAACCAACCTTCCTGCTGGCTGCCTATCAAAAGCCTCCCGATGCTAATAGACTGTTAATGCCACACGACGGGAGAGAAGAGAGGAGCGCGTGGGCCGGGGAGCGTCTGCCGCCATTGGTATCCGAGAAGCGTTTTATTTATCCCGAAATGAGGAAAATGCAATAGTTACTCAGAATGTGATAATTCCCACTGAGCATCTTCGCCTGTCTAGACGTGTCACGCTGTAGCCCTGTGACAGAGCTGTTTGTTTTTGGCCTCGTGGGAGGAATATAACTCTGAGTGCCGAGAGAAATTCAAAAAGAATGAAATGTTCGCGTTTGTTTTAGCACTCGCCTTTTGATTTGGAAGATTTAAGTCACTAGGAAAGAGTTTCTGTGCACAGCAATTAAAACATTTCCAGGCTGCTTCTAATTAAACAACAAGAAAAAAAAAAAAGAACAACCAACTCTGCTTAATATTTTATAGACTATGCTAATGTAACATATAGCGATCATAAACTTATTCTGTATTTCTCGTTCTTAAATAAAAGTATTTTTAAATTAAACAAAAAAAATCCCATGAACCTATATTTTGTCACAGACATAATCTAAGATGGCTAGGCATTCTCACTAGCAGGGTCCACATTTTCCACGTATAAGGTACAGTCCCAGCTTTCCAGTCTTAGCTACAGTATCTTCCAGCTTTTCATCATATAGATCTATGCTAAGCTAACTGGCCAACAGAAACTCAAAATTAAAAGCGATCATGACGAGAGGTAACCTATAAAGTGTGGCGTAGTTTCCCTCACCCCACCCCGAACTTTCTCATGTCCTCTGAATCCATAGGAACAGGCGGAAATTAAATAAATGGCAGGCAAAATTGAGTGGAGATCCGGAAACGTCCCGAAAAATCTTTTGCATGCAACCTGAAAGAGGAACCGACTTTGTAAACGTTCCAATTATTAAAGGGATCGTAACAACGTGGCGGCAGGTTTCTGTAATCCCTCAAACATGAAGCCTGTCGGAGTTTGTGGAAATATTGATGGATTCAGACAGCAGCAGGTTTGAGAGGAAGTGAAACAATGACAGCGATGATTGATTTGCCTTTCTCTCTCTTTTTCTCCCCTGCCATCTCCCCATCTTCATTGTGTCATCAGCCCGGGTAGACGCCGACATTCACGTGGAGGCTGGAGGCTCGGATCACTGTTTGGGTCAGAGAGACTTATGTCCCTGAGCTGAGAGACGTCACCGAATGTAAACACAGACGGTTTATTTCTGGTGGGCTTCTAAAAGTGTCATTCTCAGAGGCTCTATTTTACCCAAATGATTCGTTTAGCTGGAATAGGGGGGGTCGTTAAAATGGTATCCAGATGCGGACGCTCCCAATGCACTGGATTGAACCCAAAACGACAGATTGGCACAGAGCAGATCGACAGATGACAAAAAAACGGAGACGTTGCGACATCATGAGCTGCTATGATGAGTGTTGTGCTTTTTGCATTGCAGCTAATTAGATCAGAAATAGATAAAGAGCTATTAGTAGTGGTGTTGGACATACTATATAAGATATATACAGTATTTACAGGATCACAAACGGACAAAGTCATAACAAATTGAAGAAATATAATCCGGAGTCATTTGCGAGATTGGATTAGAAATTATAACTTTTATCACCACAAAATCCATATAAACCGAACGACACTATTATTAACCACATTTCACTGTCTTCAGGTGAGAAGATAATAAATTCTCTCAATCACATCTGGGACAATCTGGACAGCTGCAGAGCCGGAGGGCAGCTTCAGGGTTCAGGGTGGATAAACCCTGGAGAATTATGGGTAAAGGGCACAAAAGGTCACAACAGGGAACCTGAAAGATTCCTAGCTAAGAGGTTTTTAGCTTTAACGTGCCAGTGTGTGTGCTCTGGCTTACACAGGCTTAAAAGTCATACACATCCAAAAACTGTGTATGTATACGTTTGTGTGTGTGTGTGTTTATGTGGCCTTTGCTGTTGCCAAGCAGACCTCACGCTCCCTGCACTCGTCTCCCCAGACAGCAGCTTGCCCACTCGACCATATGGCTTTCCTGACAAGCATCCAGACCTGTGGCTTCACACTACACACACACACACACACACACACACACACACAAACATGTTGTGACCCAAACATACACACACACAGGCGAAAATGAAAAATGGATTGTAGGTTTTTCTGATATGTTATTACCCGATGCAGATGACAGCACACTCGTCACCTGTGCTGTGAATCATAACTTTGTTTGCCGCATGATCACATTCTCTCTGTTTTCACGGTTTCCCCCGTGTCTGTCTCTCCTTCTCAGTCTCTGTCTGTCTGTCTGTCTGTCTGTCTGTCTGTCTGTCTGTCTTTCGCTCTCTCTGTCTGTCTTTTTCTTTCTCTCTGTTTCTTCCACTATGTCTGTCTCTCCTTCTCAGTGTCTGTCTGTCTGTGTGTCTGGTCTCTTTCTTTCTCTCTCTCTCTGTGTCTGTTTCTTTCTCTCTGTTTGTCCCCCTGTGTCTGTCTCTCGTTCTCTGTGTCTGTCTCTGTCTCTTTGTCTGCTATTCCCCCCCGTCCTTCTCTCAGTCTCTCTCTGTGTCCGTTTGTCTATTTCGTTCTCTGTGTTTGTCTCTGTCTTTATTTGTTTGCGTGTCTGTTTCTCTGTTTCTGTCTCTATCTATCTATCTGTCCATCCGTCCGTCCATCCATCCATCCATCTATCTATCTATCACCTCTTTGTGTCTCTGTCACACACTGTGTGTGTGTGTATGTCATGTACTTGCCTTTGTCTATATGTCCAAATGTGAATGTGTATAGTGATTATGCTTAGACTTTAAATTGGCCGTGTGTGTGTGTTTGTTGAAGCCGTGTGGGATGGTGCAAAGCCCCTGCGATCGTCCCGTCCCTCTCTACTCCTCAAACATGACTTTTGTCCCACAGCCTGAGGGATTCAGGGAACATTTGCACGGGGTAAATGCCACATTACAATAGGATCGATCCGATCACGGGCAGAATAAAGAGAAACGGCGGGAAAGCACTTGTGAGGACACGAGCAGCTTCTGTTCCTACGCGCACACTCTCTCTCACTCACACACACACACACACACACACACACACACACACACACACACACACACAGGTTTGTTATCGATTTGTTTGAGTGGAACATAACACTGTGAGAAGGCAAAGCTGAGAAAACTTTAGCTGGGAGTGTAACCTTCTCCACCTGCACTCTGTGTGTGTGTGTGTGTGTGTGTGTGTGTGTGTGTGTGTGTGTGTGTGTGTGTGTGTTTGTGAGTGAGTGAGAGTAGAAGGAGCATGATGATTAGTGTATAGGTAGCATGCTGAGTCAAGCTGTAACAAGATCATCTACAGAGCTCTGTGTGTGTGTGTGTGTGTGTGTGTGTGTGTGTGTGTGTGTGTGTGTGTGTGTGTGTGAATGCGTGTGTATGCATGTGTGGTCACGGAGGTGTAAATGAAACAGCACTCTGACCTCTTAAGGTGAAAATGAACCTGAAGTGTGTTCAGCTCATCAGTATTTCACCACATCATTCTTCTCTTTCTCCCTCTTTATCAGTCTCTTTGTGTCTCTAATAATAATAATAATAACAATAATTATCATTAGTATAAATTGTTTGGGTATATTATTGCTATTAGTGTGTGTATTAGGTGCAGGGAAACAGACTGCAGTGTTGTGCTGTTGCAGTAATTAGTGGTATTGAGTCTGTATTATGGAGTTAACACTGGTGGTGTGTAATATGTGTTACTGTCTGCAATTGACTGCTAAAATGAGCAGTTATTAGAAGGTCAACACACAGCATCACTCTCTCACAATATCACTTCAAACATGGCACATGGCTCAGGCAGAGTTTTTTTTCTAGCATCGCCTGTATTGTTCCTGTCTCACACTCATCTCAACCCCCCCTTAACCTCTTCTAAAACAGACTCACCCTCATTTTTCTCTCATAAAATACCGTTTCCTATCCCAGACCCCCATATTCATCCCACCCTTACCTTTCCCAATCTCACCATCATTTCTCCCTCATCTCACTCTTACCTTTCCCAATATCACCATAATTTCTCCCTCATCTCACTCTTACCCAATCTCACCATCATTTCTCCCTCATCTCACTCTTACCTTGCCCAATCTCACCATCATTTCTCCCTCATCTTACTTGTACCCAATCTCACCATCATTTCTTCCTCATCTCACTCTTACCCAATCTCACCATCATTTCTCCCTCATCTCACTCTTACCTTGCCCAATCTCACCATCATTTCTCCTTCATCTCACTCTTACCCAATCTCACCATAATTTCTCCCTCATCTCACTCTTACCCAATCTCACCATCATTTCTCCCTCATCTCACTCTTACCTTGCCCAATCTCACCATCATTTCTCCTTCAGCTTACTTTTACCCAATCTCACCATAATTTCTCCCTCATCTCACTCTTACCCAATCTCACCATAATTTCTCCCTCATCTCACTTTTACCCAATCTCACCATAATTTCTCCCTCATCTCACTCTTACCCAATCTCACCATCATTTCTCCCTCATCTTACTTTTACCCAATCTCACCATACTTTCTCCCTCATCTCACTCTTACCTTGCCCAATCTCACCATCATTTCTCCTTCATCTTACTTTTACCCAATCTCACCATCATTTCTCCCTCATCTCACTCTTACCCAATCTCACCATCATTTCTCCTTCATCTTACTTTTACCCAATCTCACCATCATTTCTCCTTCATCTTACTTTTACCCAATCTCACCATCATTTCTCCCTCATCTCACTCTTACCCAATCTCACCATAATTTCTCCCTCATCTCACTCTTACCCAATCTCACCATCATTTCTCCCTCATCTTACTTTTACCCAATCTCACCATTATTTCTCCCTCATCTCACCCTTACCCAATCTCACCATAATTTCTTCCTCATCTCACTCTTACCCAATCTCACCATTATTTCTCCCTCATCTCACCCTTACCCAATCTCACCATTATTTCTCCCTCATCTCACTCTTACCCAATCTCACCATCATTTCTCCCTCATCTCACCCTCATTTCACACGAATTTCTCCCTCATCTCACCCTTATTTCACACTCATTTTTTCCTTATCTCCACCGTCTCACTTTCATTTTACCCTCATCTCAGGCATGACCATGAAAACCTCACACATGTATCATCAAAATCTTTTCCATCCCGAATGCAATGCAGTTTTTACCACTACATCATCGTCATGCAGCTCGCAGTGCTTTTGTGTTTGACTTGAAATATCTTTACTGTATAAAACTATGTGTAGTCTGTCAGTGTAATGAAAAAATGTTGCATTAATGTGCTGTCAGAATACAGAAACACAACAGAAATGTGTGCAAGTACGGAAGCTTCCAGAACATGTATTTCATGAAAACTACACCCGCCCCATCCCAACCCCCCTGTTTTCCAATTATTTACACCACTTGAAGGTAATGTATGCAGCGTTTCTCTGAAAGTTTGAGCTCATTACTGAGACATGCATCTATTGCTGAGACTGTAATGCTATGTAAAGCATCTGATGGAATAGGAAAATGCTCATGGAGCTTTCTAAACTCCCTGCCCACGGACCACTTCTGCTGTCTGCGCCCCCGAGCAGACTCACTTGACTCCTACCGGCTCTTGTCATCTCATCCCTGCCTTTCAGGACATGCTTATAAATGAGAGTCTGGTCTCTGCGCACCTTCAGCGCTACAATAACGGCTCCTTAATACGGCCTGTCCCTGCAAAGCAGCAGCGCGGCTCGTTAAGTCTGCATAATTTATCTATTATTAATCTTTACGGTGACTTCGGCCCAGTGCACGTCGATAATCGCCTGCTCGTTAATTGCGGAAGCCATTAATGCGCTCCCGTTAGAGTCGCTCATGCCTGCTGGATCGGAGAGGAAACTTTCGTCGAAGTGAAGCCAAGACGAAACTTTGCCCGGCTGGAAAACACACACTTCCACAAGTCTACAAACATTATCTGTTAAAATCTCTGTTTTAGCCACTTGGGAACTCCAAATCCCGACAACCATTGGACAAATACACACGTAAGTCAAATTTGGGTGAAATCGGCTGTTTACAAGACGTGTAATCATGAGCACCAATGCTGAGACGGGGTGAAGACATTACATGGATTAAAACAAACGTACATTCACCGCATACGGACAACCAGGACATGCGCTAGTGCTGCAAGGAAGGATCATTTCTGACAAAAGAACAAGCAAAAGGTGTAATATTTACCATTTACCACCCATTGATTTTGATTACATGAGGATCTGCATTATTTACACTGAAAAAAGGAATAAGCAATTTCTCCATTTTTAGTATATTTCCTAAGCAAACACAAACTTAAAAAAAAAAATTAACAGTGATCCAACACCCATCAGGCAAAAAATTATGACATAATGATAGTTGATTATCTCTTCATCATAGCACCTGTTAGTGGGTGGAATTTATTAATTAGGCAGCATATGAACATTTTTCCTCATAGTTGACGTGTTAGAAGCAGGAAAAATGGCATAAGGATTTTGGAGCGAGTTTGACAAATTGTGACGTCTAGACGACTGGGTCAGAGCATCTCCAAAACTGCAGCTCTTGTGGGATGTTCCTGATCTGCAGTGTCAGAATCTATCAAAAGTGCTCCATAGAAGGAACAGTGGTGAACCCGGTGACATGGTCCTGAGCGGCCGAGGCTCCTTGATACATGTTGGGAGTGAAGTCTGGTCCGTGTGGTCCGATCCAACAAACGAGCTCCTGTAGCTCAAACTGCTAAAGTTCATGCTGTTAATACACGAAGGGTAATCTATTAGGAAGGTGGTCATAAAGTTCTACCTGGTAGGTGTAGTATACTAAAAACTGCTTCTGAAATCATAACTGTCTGCTGATCATCCCAGGACTCACAATAACACCACTGTTTGTCAATATTAGGCAGGTGGTCATAAAGTTATGTCTGATGTATAAGCATGTCTATGTATTCATCTGTCAGAATGCACATTTCATAGACAAGAATTCAGACTTTAGTGTCGTTCTTTCTCTCTTCTTTAGTATCGTTTTCTTTTTCTCTCCAGCTTGCCAAAGCTCCATCTGTCGTTGATCACAAGGCGGAGTTTGCTGTCTCCAAAAGGTCGCGACCCCACGCGCTGAACGGCGCTGCTACACACTTAATTACGCTGTTTCACGCTCAATTTGCTCCAATTGTGCTGCAACATGACTCCATTTGCCAAGGTTTAACTCGAACATGTGTACGCTGCTGTATGTTTCTCTCCTCGAGAACACTAAAAATGCATTCCAAGGCAAAAACAATTCTAAAATTGTTCTAAAATTGGTATACGCCCTGTTGCCAATCTGTCACACATACTCGTTTAGAGCAAGCAGGAATTTAACATAAATAATCCACCGACTGGATGTTTTTCTGAGGGGAAACTCAGTGTTAGTGTGGGTTTCCGCAGGGAGATGGAAGCCAGGTCATCACACATATTTGTATATAGCTAGTGGGAATTTAGCATACATATTAGTGATGGGTTGTTCATAAGTGATTCGTTTGTTTTGAACGAGTCTTTAACGTGATTTGGAACAACGAGTCGTCTGAAAGAGTTATTCGTTCATTTTCTACCGGATGCGCATGAGCAAAGCATCGCAAAATCTCTGTAGTGAACAGAATTGAGTATCTCTCGACTCTTCTAGACGCTCGTAGATGCTATGCAGTGCATTACACATGAAACAGGATCAAGTAGTTCTTTTGACGAGTCTTCTGGTCTGAGTCGTTCGCTCTTTTATCAAAGAACCTATAAAGGTGTTTAAGAGATTAAAGGAACTTAATGAACTAAATGCAAAGGACCAGCTCACTAAAATGATCCGATCTTCCCATTTCTACTACCTAATCCATCTACCGTATGTGAGGAAACCGAAGAACCCTGAGGAAACCCACACTGATCGATGGGAAACTCTGAGCTCAGGATCGACACGTCAGTGTTACGTGCTCTGCCAGACATTTTCTACATGTCTACAAATCTTACATCATTTACTAGAAGACCAAAATTTATAAGTGAAGACACCACAGGTGTAATATATACTTTATTTTGTTTGTGTGTGTCTGATATTCTTTGGTTGTGGCTCACTGAGTGTGATCATTTGTGCAGAATCCCTCCTAGCCCAACGCTCCCCTGCTTTAATAATGAAGGACTCTTGTTTTCTTCCTCTTCCGCTCTTTCCTCTCCCTCTCTCTTCTTCCGTCTCTGGAATATCAGAGGATCTAATCTCCATGGAAATCTGTCCTGCCCGTTACCTTGGCAACAGGCCTTGTTTCAAGTGTCTGTGATTTCATTGTGTGTGTGGTGTGTATATGTCAGGGTTTTGAAAGTGATATCACTAAAGCTTTAGTAGCTCACCCTATCTGTGAGAGAGAGAGAGAGAGAGGTGGTCAAGAGCTCTTCCTCTCAAGTGGGAGTTGTTGGAGAAAGTTGATCTTATCGTGTGTTCCCGGAGACCTCCGCGAACGTTCACTGAACATTTCGTCCTTCTGTTAGATAAATTCAATCCTGATAGTGTCACTTAGCGTTTTCCGAAAAAATTCACTTATTACCTACTGACGTTGCCGTTTAGGTATATTTTGCAATAAATAAATAAATACGCCTGCGAGCCGGAGAACCTCCTCTCCGAGATATACATGCAAATGAACAGGATTTCCGCTGGCCCCTTTCCCCTTGTCCCCTCTCTCCTGATGAGGGATTTTCACACCGAAGCGATTCAGAATGCAATTTGTGGGCAGTGGAGTATAAGAACCGGATGGGGCCAGAGTGCAACAGAGGCTTGGAGATGCACCAGGGCTATTTAGCTTAAGAAGAAAAAAAACGTTTCAACGATAAAAAAAAAGAAGCCCAGACAGGCGCTGTGGATGTTTTTTTTCTCCCTCTAAAGAGAACCATTCTAGAGGGCTGAGAAAACCGGAACAAACTTTCCATGAATGTAAGACAGAGATGCTTGATAGTGAAAGTCACTTTGTTTCAAAATAAATCTTGCACAGTGAAGCACCAGGAAACAGATCATCCCCAGTTTCCATGTTACCAGACTTAAGATACGGCTCCAGCTCTAATACAAGTTACTGGTTTATTAAGGATCTCTAGCTGTCAGTGTACTGCATCAGTAAACACTATTTGTACCCAATTGAATTGCACAACATTGCATTTTTTATATTGCATCATTGCATTGTGTTGAATCGAATCAAAATCGGATCGCACTGCATCGTAATGGGGAACCCTAACCTTTATTGTATCGTATCCTTAAATATGCATGTAAATCGCATCTGCCTCAGTTGTGTATAAGGTCCCCAGGGTGTATATTTAAAAATGTTATGCTAGGATATTTAGTTGTTAAAATAAAATTACATGTAGTTAGGGTAGTTGAGTAGACGTTAGAAGACAAAGGTGGAAAACTGTGAGAAAACTACGGCGAAACACTCAGACGCTCTGCAGTTCGGCTCGGGTGGATCGAGAGCCGTGTTTGTGTCCTTATAATGTTTTGTTGAAAAAAATTCCACGTTTTCACAGCTTTGTAAACGAAAGTCTCTAACGCCTCTGTCATTTCGGATCAAACCAAAAAATCCGTGCTTTGTTTCTTTGCACATTTAGTCCCGGTTATCTAAAAGTACTGCAGAAGAGCTCTACAGACGCTGATGAATCCTACAGGCGCCGAGACAGACACAAGCTAAACCCCGACTTGCTCGAGTCCTGTGTATTTTTGGAGTTTCAGTGGCCGTTAATGTAGAGGACTGTCAGACACAGCTGAGAAAAGCGCTCGTCCCCTGTGTTTTCCGTGGACGTTTGACAGTCTTCAACCCCGCAGTCCTGTGGATTACAGTCTTTTAACAAGAAAGGAAGTGAGAAAGGCTTCAGCAAGTGGGAATTACAGAGCATGCAATCAGGATGGAGAGGCTAATGTGCGCTTTTACGACTGATTGGTCCTCTTGTTTCACACTGCGTTAGTGAGGATGTCATGTGTATAGTGTGTAGTAAGCTTGTGCTACACAGGGGGTCTGTGTGTGTGTGTGTTTGTGTGTGTGTCTTTGTGTGCCTAATATCATTATCAGATCATCATGCTGTTGTTCACGTTCTTACTGGATACTGAACGATCATAACAACGTGCATAGTAAGTGTAATTACACAGATATAATACAGTTCCTTGAAACTGAAAAATACTATAATTACATTACTAGTGCAACTAGTGCATTTTTCCACAATCATTCTAAGAGAGAGAAAGAGAAGACAAAAGATATATATATATAAGTATGTATATATATAAGTATGTATATTAGGGCTTTTAAAATGAATGCAAATTTATTTTAAGGGCACTAATTTTATTAACACGAGATTAATGCTGTGCGCATTTTTGTTCGACCATTTTTATTACAAATATAATAAATAAATATAAAAGAAGCCAAATTAAAACCTTCAATGCAACACACATTTATTCATGCCGCCCTTTCTTTACTCAAATTGATAAATATTTGTTTTACTGATGCACCAAGTCTCAAATCAAGCACCAAAATCCACCATGTTGCACACATCCGGCAATTGAAACTGTCCGTGTGGAAACATAGCAAAAGGGGAAAAAAATTCCGTTCCATACTTCACCACCATGCGATTCCATCTGGACTGGGGCTCATTGGAACCGACTTCACCGTACAACAAGACAATGAGACGAAGCGAAGAATACGTCCGAGATCTGTAAGTGTTATCTAGAGAGCAAACTGTTGTCTGGAGTGATATCTATTATCAGAAATGGCCTGCACAGTCACTACACCTAATACTACTGTTTCACATGAGGGATGGCAAAGAATTACAGCTGAATGGTCGGAGAAATGAACTGTCTGGATGCTAAGTGTGTAAAGCAGTTATTCATGATCAGGGCGGATTTCATTTTTCAATGCAAATAAAGTGGAACATCTGGACATTTATAGATTTGTTTGGTTAAATTGAATCTTCATACCGTTATACAGTATGGCTGAGTTTGTTGCCTAGAAACAAAAAGAACATGTATGTGTCTCTCAAAAACCATACAAGACCCTTGACAGGTAGCGTGTGTAGAATATAAAGATTCTAAAAGAATATATAAAAATGTATACAATTAAAAATGTGGAAAATAAGAAATAGAATAAAAGAAGAGCGCTTGTCTCATTTACACTGTTACAGTCGTTTTCTGGTGTGATAATGCAGGGTTTTGTAAAAAAAACAATTCTTTATTTTTTAGTACATCAGTATTTGTTGATGACTCGCACTGGACAAAAATAAAAACCTACTGAACTGAGAATGAGAGACTTTCAGCTTTGAGGATTATTTTCACTCTAATCCCTGTGTAATGTAACAGTCTCTGGATCTAGACTGATCTATACAGCTTAAAGTGTGTGTGTGTGTGTGTGTGTATGTGTGTGTGTGTGTGTGTGTGTGTGTGTGTGTGTGTGTGTGTAAATGAGAACATCAGGAGGTAGAGCAGGATATTTATATAGTTCTTCTCTGCACATAACTACAGCATATGTGTTTGATTTGCAAAAAAGATTCCCCTTTGTTATTCATAAGTATGGAAAGTGTGTGTGTGTGTGTGTGTGTGTGTGTGTGTGTATACAGGGTTTTGTAAAAAAAACAATTCTTTATTTTTTAGTACATCAGTATTTGTTGATGACTCGCACTGGCCGAAAATAAAAACCTACTGAACTGAGAATGAGAGACTTTCAGCTTTGAGGATTATTTTCACTCTAATCCCTGTGTAATGTAACAGTCTCTGGATCTAGACTGATCTATACAGCTTAAAGTGTGTGTGTGTGTGTGTGTGTATGTGTGTGTGTGTGTGTGTGTGTGTGTGTGTGTGTGTGTGTGTAAATGAGAACATCAGGAGGTAGAGCAGGATATTTATATAGTTCTTCTCTGCACATAACTACAGCATATGTGTTTGATTTGCAAAAAAGATTCCCCTTTGTTATTCATAAGTATGGAAAGTGTGTGTGTGTGTGTGTGTGTGTGTGTGTGTGTGTGTGTGTGTGTGTGTGTGTGTGTGAGGGAGCGAGAGAGATGCCGAATAAACTGAATGGAAATATCTGCTGATGAGTTTTTACACTTGATTCTTCCCTCAACTTTTCTGTACTTGCCACTTCATTTACACTTCACTGAACACACAAACACTCAATCGCACACACACACACACACACACACACACACACACACAAACACACATAGAGTCAACAAAGGGCTTCAGCAGTCCACTAAAATGTTTGATAATGTAGTAAAAAAGCGATGTCTGCATTCAGCAGAAAGTCTCTCGTAGACGTCCGTAATTGCTTTAACAAACCCCTCGGCTTTAGTTTGCGTTATTTTGCGTGACCTTTTTATTAAGGACACTGCTCTCTGCGCCTCCTGCCGGGTGCGAACGACAACATTTCCTCATTAAATCCACTTCCTTAGTGATTTCACACGGCACAATTAACCCGTTTGCTTTACTTTAAGCCAGAGTGTTAGTTAGAGTTCCCATGACCCTCTGTCTCTGTGAAGGCTCCCGAGGTTTTCTAGTGTGACTCGCGTGTGACTCGGGTGTGACCTCAGTGTGACCACAGTGTGACCCCAGTATGACAGGATGCTTTCAGAACCAGCATGACATGTTTGTGGACGTTGTGCTCTGTTCTAATACAACTGATCTGTGATCTCTGTCTTCCATGCTTTGTTATGCTTATGCAAGATTTATAGAATTTGCACAAATGTGGGGCAAAAAAAGAAGACGTTTGTTTTCTGACTCAGAAATGCCCTTTTTCTCTCTCTCTCTCTTTCTCTCCATCTCTCTCTCTCTCTCTCTCTCTCTTTCGTTCTTCCTCCCTTTCCATCTCCACCCCTTTTTCTCTCATCAGAGCGGCAGGAGCAGGCGCTGTATTTGTGCCAGCAGGTAGTAATTAAAGGGAAGTGCCGAAGGAGACGAGCTAACACGTCTCTCCTTTAGGTTTGGGATGAGACTCATGAAATTTCTCTCTATTTCTGTGCACATTACAGCTCAAACCATGAGAAAAGTGGTCCTCTGTTCATATTTTGTCATTTGTATTTTCGGGGAAAAAAAAAAAGTGGGATTTGTCAGCAATGGCAATTTTCAGCCCAACAAAATCCCTTTCTACCCCTGCATCAGACCATAAAGAAAAAGGAAGGAAGGAAGGAAGGAAGGAAGGAAGGAAGGAAGGAAGGAAGGAACAAAATAATGATGGTGCTGATGAAGAGTGGGAAGGTGTAGACGAGGAAAAACATCTCGACGAGCCAGAGGGCATTTCTGAAGGTTGAGAGAATATTAAGGTTTCTAATAATAATATTATTAATAATAATACTTGTGCAGTGACCAGTATTGAGAAATCACATTTTTATAGTAATAAAATCTCTAAAATGTGAAATTCCACCCAAGTGCAAACAGCTGAAGTGAAATATCTTTCTCTTAATCTCATCCAGGTGTAAAATTCAACTAATTTATAGTCTGTTTTCTCAAAGCAAATAGGAAAACTTTTGTATTTACTCATTTATTTACAAATGCGCTGAAATCCATGACTCTATATTCTATATAATCTAAGCTACTGATTACTACGACATCATCCTATCAGTCTGTGACTCTTAACCCGACTCATGGTGTGTAAATAAGTGCTAACTCAGCGCAGTAGTAATAAAGAACAGCCCTGAGTGATTGTTGTTTGTGTGAACATGATCCCCATCGTCTCTTCGCTTTACCGGTTTCTGCTCTATTTCTCCTCGTGCCCTGATCATACGTCTTCTTGGAAACATGTCCTTTGGAAATAGGTAAATAAAAATATAAAAAAAGAGGATGTAACAGCAGATCCTCCCTGGTCTGTGTTTCTGGTATATGGTATTGGCATGTGTTTCTTTTTGAACATCCTTTTCCACATTTAGTCTCTGTTATAATAAACTCCACTTGTCTGGGAAGATGTTCCATTAGATTCTGTGGAGATTTCTGTGAGATTCATTCAGGTACAACGGTGTTAGTAAAGGAACTGATGTAGGTGAGGAGTCCTGGGGTGCAGTCAGTGTTCACAGGTGTTCAATAGGGGTTTTGTGCTCTATAGCAGGAGATCTTCCACCCCAACACATGTGAATGCAGATCTTCATCGAGCTGGCTTTGTTCACAGAAGCATTGTCATGCTGGAACAGGAAAACTTTCCTTCTAGCACATCGAATGATATTATATACACCTGTGTGCCTCCATATTTGTGCTAAGAACCACACATGGCTGGAAAATGCATGTGGAAAAAAATACGGGAAGGTTTTATAAAGCGTTGTTAAATAAAGCGTGTTGCACTGTTGCGGTCCTGAAAAAGCTT
>MU593954.1:2998914-3048914 GCA_024362625.1 Silurus asotus
ACTTACACTACACTATTCTCCACTATTCTCCACTAATCAACACTACACAATATATTATACTTACACTCCACTATTCTCCACTATACTCCACTAATCAACACTACACAATATATTATACTTACACTACACTATTCTCCACTATACTCCACTAATCAACACTACACAATATATTATACTTACACTACACTATACTCCACTAATCAACACTACACAATATATTATACTTACACTACACTGTACCTTACTGTAATATAGTACATAGTGTAGTTCTATAGTGTTAATATGAATATGCATATATTTGATTGAAGATTGCATTATTCCAGCCTGGCAGCTCCTCTGACACCTGCTGCTGCTGTGAAGCCTCTTCACACTGAATACATAAATCAGCTCAGTATTCACGCATTTTAGAGATTATTCATCCATGGACACGCAGACGTGTTACATCTCAATTCTCTGGGCCTCTCACTTCACCTTTCTTCATCTCTTTTTTTTATGTTTTGCATTTACTTTTTTACACATTTGATTATTTCTATTGGAACCTCTCTCATTGTTTATCTTAAAAAAAACAAGAAACGACAGACCAGGCAAAGCCAAAAGTGTGTATGCTGCTCCTGGATATAATAAAGTGATGGGTCATTTATGAACACTCCTTTCATTTGTGATATATTTTCATTTGACCTAAAGTCAAATTTGGGGGATCTGCTCATTGAACATGTAACAATTTATTTGATTTCTGATCAAAGGAACAAAATTGACTAAATGTCTTAAAACCAAAAAATATAATGATTTGTGCATTTTGATGAATGAGACTCAAAGAACCGAGTCACAAAAATGATCTGTTCTTCCAATCACTAGTATAATGCTGTATTAAATGCTGCATCTTGATCTTTCTCAGGACAGGAAGCTGTGTGCTCACCCCTTCCTCGAGATCTACAGGAATCGGTTCATCTACTACATGAGTCCACTGGCCAGGCAGGGAGATTTCTACGTGCCTGAGGTCCAAAAAGCCCCAAAAAGACAAGAGGAATGGGAGGAGTCTGAGGAGGACCGGCAGACTGACATCACAGGTATACAGGTCATAATTGCAGTTACACAGAACAGTGGTTTAACTGGGAATTATAAAGAGTGCCTGTTTCAGAGTTTTAATTCTTGCATAGACATATTGTAAATGTGGAAACTGCTGTATTTGTGGACTGTATCTAAGGAGGAATTCATATTTTGAGCTTGAACCATAACAAGCAGGCATATGGCGCTCACGTGAATAATGTAACACTTAATTATCTCTACTCTGAATAATGAGACAGGTGTATGTGAGAAGGAGAAGTGTGTACGTGTACAGTAATTATGTTTGTGCAGAACGTGTGTGTGTGTGTGTGTGTGTGTGTGTGTGTGTGTGTTTGGATAAAACATGGCTGCTCAGTTTGGGTCATGAAGAGTGAGAGGTTTGATGGATCCCCCCAGCATGAGGGAAAGGACTTGTTGTACACACCAGCTGGCCCTCTACGTGTGTACGCATGTGTGTGTGTGTGTGTGTGTGTGTGTGTGTGTGTGTGTGTGTGTGTGTGTGTGTGTTGTTGTTGTTGTGTGCGCATGCTCCCCTAGGTGTGCTACCCACACTTGTCGGTCTGTCACTCTGTGAAATCCATGGCAGGTTTGATATTAACTAATATACCTGAACATTAGGGATCACACAGGTGTTGTAATTACTTTTAGAACGTGGTCCAGGTTGCGCATGTTGTTTGTGCGATTTGTTTACCCTCCTCTTCCTTCGTATCGCCCCCTGCTGGTCACTCTGACTGTGTCTGATTATTAGGAGAACCCTTAGGAGCCAAATCTAAGGTGAAACTGCAGTGCAAATCAAAACAGCGTTATAGAGACAACATGATTATTTAGATGGGTTTTTTTATGTTTAATTTAATTTACTAGTGGTTGCTGATGTCTTGTTCGCATTCGATTATTTATAACTTTTTCAAAATATCTCCACTAAAAGGTTGTGTACACCTGATTATAAAATCCATATATGTACTTTTCTAAGATCCCTTTCCACATTTTGTCCCCATTTGCTGTTGTTATATGCTCCACTCTTTTAAAAAGACTAGATTTAGTGGAGATTTGTGGAGAATCAACCAGCCACAAGGGTGTTAATAAAGTCAGGTACTGATGTAGGTGAAGTGAGGAGGCCTGGTGTGCAGTCAACGTTCACATTCATCTCAAAGGTGTTCAATAGGGTTTGAAGGTCGATATAAGGAGATCTTACACTCCAACCCATGTGAAGGATATCTTCATAGAGCTGGCTTTGTGAACGTGCGCATTGTCATGCTGGAACAGGTTTGTGTCTCCTCAAGTAAACTGAAAGTTTTATGCTACATCATCCAAAGACGTTCTACAAAGTGTGCCCTCAACAGTTTGGTGAAGAACCACATACACAATATACTGCTCTATACATCACGTTAAAGCTGTGCACACTTCTTATGCTCACCACATCCAAAGACTTTGTGGTAGCATTTTGGACAAGAACCACATATGGCTGGAAGAGTCCGGTGTCCCAATACTGTTACTGATAAAGTGTATTTGGATCTAAGAACAGACTGATCAATTCTCTTTGATTTTGTTAACAGTTCTGCGGATTTCAATTAAGCAATTGCACATTAGGACTTAATGGTTTAAATGCTTTCCTGAAGTTCAGCCAGTCTTAATTCGGTTACAGATTAGGAATAATCGAATTGTTCTATCTCGTGGTTGCCGGTTCTATCTAGATAACCATAAATCCTATATATCAGCGCCTTCCTGCTTCCTAGCAGATATTACTGCAGATATTAAATTAAGGATTACAGCATATATCACAGGAGTCTATTAGGTGCTTTGAGTCGTCAGTAAATCACAAACTACAACCACAATGTCCACTGTCTAAACCAGGGGGTTTGTTAGAAGGACCGTATGTTAGAAGATACACCAAAGAACCAGATTTTACACAGGTATTACACTTCCTAGTCAAATAACAGATGTGTGAATTTGGCTATTATAAGTATCAGTTATTAACAGGGTTAATTTCCAGTAAATTTCCGAAAACTTTTCACGGGTTGAAAACTTACCAGGAATTTATAGGAATTTATGGGAATGAATTAGAAGTTTGCGAAAATATATATAAACGGCATAATATGCAAACAAATATAAACATTTTGCTTGTTCATATTCTGACATGCATGCAAACTAATACAGATTTTAGATAAAATTATAGATATTTATTGATATGTTTCACAAAATTATTGTTTTGATATTTTTTTTTCTTGATGAGTATAAATAATATGAGCAACAATATAAAAAATAGTAATGTGCCCAAACTTTTGTCCTATACTTCTGTATGATAACAGAAAACTGGCTACAGAAGGAAGGAGAAAGAGCATCATAGAGATCATCAAAGATGGAGATTTATTTTTACATTATTTTATGGGCAATATTGTAGAAATGATGTGTTTTATGTGATGGAGAAATGCACAGTGCATGTAGGGGGCGTGGCCTCAGAAGCCCTGCAGTAAGTGTGCACACCAGTCAGACTCTACGTTTATGTATTAGTATCTAATTATTATTATTATTGAAAAAATTATATTTGGAGTAAAGAGGTTTCATGAGTTTGATTAACATATAAACTAAGTAGGTTTAATTAAGCTACTTCTGTTGGATCTAGGTTTTATATTAATTATTAGGCCAATTTGTTGGATTAATATTAGTTTGAAATAACGTACGCTAGATTACAATATTTGTTCTCAACAGTGCTGTGTGCATGTGACTGATGAATGTGCAGGAGAGAAATTCAGCTGAAATTGCATGAAATCTGCATGAATCCCTGTTATAGGCTAACCTGCAATTTTGTAAATTCCCAGTTTATTCCCATTAATTCCTTTAAACACCCATGGAAAGTTTCCAGTCTTGAAAATTCCCAGAATTTTGCATGATGAAACCTACTCATTTGTGTTAGTTCCTGGTTTATCCACATGTAAAAGTTAGATCACAGTTGTGCAGTGTGATCCAGCGAGATTCTGACTGTGTCATCACAAGCTTTGGGATACTTCATCTTTTAGTGTATTTATGTTTATGTGTATTTTTTTATTTTCACCCATGTTGCTGTATATTTCATCACCACAAGACGCGCCCGATGCCGATTTTCCCGGCGCACCTCTTTACGGCGACGCACGGGTTAAAATAAGGTGCCAGAGAAAAGCTGATTCTCTGACACACCAGAAAGCAGGATGAAAAAAGTGCTAGTCTTGCATCCCTTCAGGTTTTCTTCAGCTATCTCATTGAATCAGCAGTTTAAAGCAAGCTAGCAGACAGAGGATGTTTTCAGCAGGCATGATTACATTAACATGTCTCCTCATCACACAAGCGCAGACACCTACGTCCTGAATGAATCGGTCGGACAGATTTATACGTTCTGGCGCGCGCCCGGGCCTAGACAGACGTGCAGACGGGTTTCTGCTTATCACAAGCTGTCAAATTGGACTTTCCTGTTATTAGCGGAAGCCTGTTGGGTCTCGAATTATGTAGCTCACTTCGGAACCATCACTGTAACACTCAGGCAGAGCTGCGAAATAATAAATGAATTCGGCGTGACATTAAAATCCGAACAGAGCTACTGCTCGCTGGTTGTTGGCTGCATGAAAAAGGCAGTTAGCTTCTTTTTTTTTCTCTCTATGTTTTTTTCAAGTAATGCTACACCAAACTCTAATATAAAACAAGCCTCAGTAATCGCCCAGAGCCAGTATACGAGATGGTATCAAAAAGTTTCAAGACTACTTTTGTAACACGCCTGTCCATCAAAATTCCAGCGGCCTGAAAACAGGGACGTACCCGCATGTCCAAGCAGAACCGATTCCGTACTTTCAGGATTTAAAAAAAAACCTGGTATTTAGAAACACGTTGAAGAGTGGGTAATAAATGGAGAGATCAGGAGGTCGGGATTAGTTCTTAAGGAGCCCGAGCTTTAAAAGGTTATATTGCTACTTGCTGTAAGCGCTGCTCAGCTGCTGATTAAAATCTTGCGTCTGTGGTTCTGCGCAGACAAAAAGCCCGAAAGAGGATTAGAACCGTTCGAAACCCGGCAACCAGAAGGCCAAAGGGGATTAGGTTGAGAAACACTTCCGTGATTGTTTAGTGAAATCCAGTTGAAAGTAAAAACATTTCGATGGGTTTAAACCCTGGTTTGTTGGCACTCGTGAACCTTGTGCTTTTTTCAGCTATACAGTGACACGTTCCTCCTGTTTCAGTTAAAGACGATATAGCTGTAAACAATAATGCTGTATGTGCATATAGTATAGGGCAGAGCTATAATTATCCACAAAAAGTTCTCCGATTTCACAGCTGCACACACACACACACACACACACACACACAGCAGTAGTGCGAACTTCAGATCCTATGCCTAATTAACTCTCTGGAACCCAAGAGGATGAAATTCCGACTCTCATTTCTCATCGGCGTGTTTGTTTACCTGTGTGTGTGTTTGTGTGTGTGTGTGTGTGTAGGTGCAGACTCTCACAGCGAGTGCAGCTCGAGCAGCCGTCGGCTCCAGTCACACAGCAGAGACACGTCTCCAGCTCTGTCGCTCTCTTCATCCTTGTTCCATCAGCGCAGGGACTCGGCCTCAGACTCCGACTCGGGCAGCCGGAGAAGCAGAACGAGCTCCAGTGCTTCTTCCTTCGAGGAGCTGCAGCTGGAAGCGGAAAAGGAGGTCACATCCGATGGCCTGGCCCACCCTAAAGTCAGCTCTCAGCATCGAGGCCTGGTGGTGGAAGGAGAGGAATAATGTTTGTGAATGGAAAGCTCATAAAAAAAAAAAAGAAGAAAAAAGAGGCGTGTTATAAAACAGTTTTGAATGTGATGGGAATTGTGTTCAGGTTGTAATGAGAATTGTGTTCGGGTGTGTCTTGTGCCACTGTACTGTTGTTTTTGATTCGGTTGACGTTCCACAACATCCAGGGCTTAATATTAAATATATAAAAAGAAGTGATGTAGTGTGGCTTGAGAAAGTCAAATGAATAAACATTGATATGCTGTAAGGAGACACAGAGAAAAACAGAGAAGCCACAGACGTTCCAGAAGATTAAACGTAACTATAAACAGTTAAAAAGCGCATTTGAAGTCAGTTACAAATGTGGTATATGAGGAGTAAAACAAGAAGATGGAATGAAATAAGGATATGCTGCTATGGCAAATGAATCATCTTCAGCTTGGTGTTTTATCACCTCACCTTGGATCCTTTTTCTGAACATGCAAATTTGGCCGATGCGTTTAAGGAGAGCAGAAACTGTACGCTGTTTCACACTTCTGCTCACCTAAAGTGCTGAATTGACAAATCTTTTCTTACTCTGAGCCACATTGTTTTTATTGAATCAATAATCGGATATCAGTGATGAAATGTAGTCAGTCTGGTGCTACTTCTGAAATATATCTTACATCAGTTCACTTCTCTGGTTCAGGGGTTTCACCTGTAAGACTTGAAAACTGCAGGATTTAAAGCAGGTAACCTGGATTTCTTGAACTTGCGGCATCTTCACTTCGATTTCTAAACAGAACGTGTTCCTGTAGTTCTTATTTAAAGGAAGATTTCTGTCTTTGAGCGAGGTACTAATTTAGATTTCTCCATAATTGACAATGAAACAATCTTTTGCACCTCTTCAGCCGACACTGGGGGTGTGTGTGAGAACACACTCCGCTTTTGAATTACAGTTGTGTTCATCTCTATGTTACTCAAAGATCTGGTCTGTATAATAGTCTCAGCATTTTATTTTAAATTGAGAATTTTATTGTTCATAGATCAACGAATTTCATGTTGCTGTTCATTTGTTATTGTTGCCGTGCACTTGTTTTTATATAAACGTTACTTGGAATCATTTCCTTTCCTGATTTCTCTCTTATTGCAGAGTCGAACCGATTCAGACATCGACGCGGTGTTTGTGCAAGATTGCGATTTCTCGCTCCTTTTAACCCTAGTGATGAGTTTCTTGCGATTATAATGAAGTGTTTTTTATATAGGTTCTGGCTGATTATCCTTACTGAGATCATTCACCTGTTTGGGATGGAAGTAAAGATAATGAGTGAAGGTGATCATGAGGTGTCTTGATGATTTGGATCATACAAACATAATGGCAAAAATATTACAATCATTATACTGAGATTATCATCATTTCACCTGTTTTATTATTATCATTGAAATTTGTATCAATAATAAATGCTCTATAACACTGCAGCAGATGCACTGCAAGGATCTTTCTTTGGGAAAAAAATACGTTTTACCACCAGAACTAGAATATTTCCACAAAAAAAAGCCCCAAGAAACAAAAAGTGGTGTATTTATGTTGCTAATTCTTGATCTCTCTTCACAAAATCAACCAGAATAAAAGTTGTTTGAACATCCCATTCCACATTTAGTCTCCATTCACTATGATAATAACCTCCTCCCTTCGGGGAAGATGTTCCACTAGATTTTGGAGTGTGCTTGTGGAGATTTGTGGTGGACTCACGGTGTTACTAAAGTCAGATATTGATGTAGGTGAGGTGAGGAGGTCTGGGGTGCAGTCAGCATGAAGAATGGATCCCAAAGGTGTTTAATGGGGTTAAGGTCAGAGCTCTAGCAGGTCAATCAAGACCTTCCACATCTTCCAAATGGCTGGCTTTGTGCACAGGGGCGTTGTTATGCTATGCGGGTTTGGGTCTCCAAGTTCACGTGAAGAGGGGAAATTTTATGCTACAGCATTTGAGGACGTCCTACACAATTGTGTGCCTCCAACTTTTAGCTATGCACATTTCTCATGATGAAAATCTAATTCATACAGAATGACGATAAAAAAGTAAGAATTGTTTGTCAGTGTGGGTGAGAATCGGATCATTATTGACATTTTCCAACCACATCGTATAAATGGAATAGTAAATATAAATGAGAAGTAGTCTAAGAATTGTAATAAATTTTTATAATACATTTTAAAAAATGCAGAAAATTCAATCCAATCAGCTGCTTTATCAGTGCAAAAACATAAATCTTAGAAAAAGCCATTTCCGTTTGTGCACATTAAATGTTAAATAAATATCATGACACTTTTTTAAAAAATGTTTCATATAAAGTTCTAAAACATGAAATCAAGCTTCTGCTTTCAAGTTTCAAAACACTCAGCAGAGCTTCCTTTACTTTCATTTACTCTCTTTTCTTGTTTTCTTTTACATTTCTTTCATTATACGTTCTAAAACCTCCCTCCCTACAGGTGCGTGTCAGGTGTATGAACTCGCCATGTTGTTAACAGCATGAATTTCTCCATCAGTCACCATCAAGCAGCTCTACATTTGTGCTACCTGACAGCTCGCAGCTTCTTTTCTCTTCCATGGACTTGAAAGCATTCTTTTTTTTTATTACGCTCAGAGATGAAAAAAAAAAAAAAGCACATATTTCAGCAGTGGCAGAAAAGTGCAGTTTTCCCAGTGGCACACGAGTGTGTTTATTCCCTCGCAGTGGAAATTGGGTTACATGCCTGGTTCGAATGGGGGGAAAAAAAGAAGTGTGCTTTAAACACTTGAAGACGAAATGGCTAAACTGTGCGACGACAAGCTTGTTTTCAGGATGTGGCTTCGTGTTTCCCCGCCTGGGGCTTCAAAATCATAAAATCAGGATCATTTGAAGGTGTGATTGAGACGCAGCCATAATTCTTAAAGCTTCTGAGCATTTGGATCAGAGTTTGGACAACAGGAGGGTTGACGAGATCGTGAAGAAAAAAAACAAATATTCCAGGTGGTATCAAAAGGTTTCAATTCTTGCTTTGTAACACGCCAACAGATGGCAGTACAAGGCTGCACACACAGTCACAGGAAGCACCGAGTTTCATAAATCAGTGGCCCAAAGACCAAAAGTCCTGTGTACATCAGGAGCTGTGCAACCGATGCTATTCTGACCACGTGCACACCCTGTCAGCTCTCCAGATCAAAGTTTGCCGTTTTGACACAGTTGCGGAGATCCAGCGCAAACCGCAGAAGCTTCGTTAAGAGTTCCAGGACACATTCCAGATGTAGCAGGAACGCTGGGAGCGCAGTGTTGCGGTGCTAGTGGACTATTTGTAAAGTGATAGTGTGTGATGAATAAAGTGCTTTCTTGTAAACAGAGCCAGTTTCGAAACTTTTTGATATTACCTTAAATCAATTCTAATATGCCCTTAAGAAAAATACCAAGAGGAAGAAGGAGAAAAAGTTCCAGACCTCGTGGTAATCAGCTGACAAAAACATTGTGAATGCCTTCAGTAAATCATGTAAAACCTCTGTAGCGAGAGATTAGTGTTGTGTTTCAGTAGTCTGAGATGAGAAAGCAGTAATTTCATGACCTTTGTATCACTTCGTTACATCATCTCAGTGTTTCTTTCTCGATAGGCGATCTAAAATAAGGCTTCTCCTACATTTTTTCAGTCTTCACTAAGTTCATGTTGGACACTAAACATTTAAAGACCACACACACACTTTCACAATAAATGGCAATTCCCAGTTCAACCTTGCATGATTTTGGGAGGTTGGATGAACCCTGGATAACCCTGAAGATGCCAGAAATTACATACAAAAACAAAAAAGAGGAAAACTGCATGGTGTTCCACCGAAGCCCTAATAATCCTAATCCAGCTATTATATGTTGTTGCTTCTTCTTCTTGAGCATTTCTCACATTCACAGACCACATCTGTACTAAACTGGTACTAAACTCGAAAGTTACGTACATCTACATCAAGTGATCAGACAAATGAGAGGCTGTAAAAACTCCAAAACTGTGTTGTTTTTTTTCAACAAACAATCAGTACAAAAATTCATCCTGGAGATGCTTTTTTTTGGTCCTCATAACACCTGACAGTATCGAAAACCCTTCAGAAATGTTTTTTCCCCCACCATAAAAAAGTAATGTACAAATTTGTTTGGCAGAGCAGATACACTGCTCAAATCAGGGCACGTATTTTACCCTTTACTGTCATTTCTTTCTATCTTTTTCTGAGTGGGTATGCTGGTAAAAATCCATACCGTAGCAGAGAATAGTCAACACACACACACACACACACACACACACACACTCGCAGACTCGGTGTGTGTGGAACTTTAACACACTTTGACTGACAATGAAGTCTGACTGCTGTGAATGCATTATGTATGAACATTACATTTTTTCAAACCATTCCTCATTCTCTCTCTCTAAATAATAATAATAATAATAATAATAATAATAATAATAATAATAATAATAACAAACCACAAAATATTTATTTAATTTAGAGCTCAGTTCATGTCCATAAATAATATTACTCTAGGTATATTAATTTGTTTAGGAAAAAAGGCAGATATAAAATGAATCTATTTTGGCTCATAAAGGTCACATGACCAGATTTGCAAACAGTCTCAGGAATGCTAAGCTTATAGAGGTGAGGAGAAACTGCAAATTTGAGATTTATGAGCAAATATGATCATGAATTAGATTCTCACATGGCTCTACCAGTCTGGATTCCCCCCCCCCACCAACCTCCCCAACAATAGGTGTACTCGAGGGTAGTTTTTTATTTGTTTGTCTCATGTATTTGTTGGTGGACTGTAGATTATAGAGGGGACTCTAATGAATGGATATTGGGTGTTGAGGATGAGGATGGGGGGTTTCCTTTTTAAGTCTGGTTCCTCTCAAGGTTTCTATCTTCATGCCATCTCAGGAAGTTTTTCCACAAACCAGTCCTCATTGGCTCACTCATTAGGGACAATGCATAAAGACAATGTCCATTGTTAAAAGCGTTCTACAAATAAAAAATGTATTGTACTTAATTGAGAAAATCACACTGATATAGCAAAAATGAGCCTACACACACACACACACACACACACACACACACACACACACACACACACATACACACGCTGATGTGAAGTTATTTCTGATGGCAGACGTGTTTTCACAGTCACACATTACAAGCTTGGTAATGTTAAAAGTTTTAGCGGTATCTCACCATTCGGTAATCTTAGTAAAGAATTTACACACAAGAACCAAAAAACACTGTTCACGCCATCGTACAGTCAGGAGGTGGCACCTGTTCCAGCTGGATGCATCCATCTGTCAGAAGAGCTACAGAATCCTATAACGCTACTTAGAAATGAATGCTATTAGGAATGATAGTGCCTGCGTAGGGTCTCTGAGCTTCCTATCAGGCTGCATACAGACTACATGTAATACATGAAAGAGTACATGTAATATAGAGCAAAAGACAGATAAGCTAGATTTGGAACAGAACACACCAAAAGATGGAAACACAGAGCTGCACGCACAGTCACAGGGAGCACAAATCTTCATTAGTCAGCACCCACCCTACTCGCCAGATTTGGTTCCTGTGGACATTACCCTCTTCCCTAAGATGAAGATCCATTTTGACAACGTTGTGGAGATCCAGCACGGATCACAATAGGTGTTTGACACGCCTCGAAAAGAAGACTTCCAGGACACATTTCAGAAGTGACAGGAACGCTGGGAGCGCTGGGGACTATTTTAGAGGTGATAGTGTGTAAACTTAGATAAATTAAATAATCTCTAAACAGAGCGAGTCTCGAAATTTTCTGATGCCACCTCGTATAAAGCACTCACTGTGAGATCTGTATGCAAAGTGTACAAATATTGTAGTATGTCAGTGCAAAAGACAATCAATAGTAAGAAGATCCGACACCATAACTGGGAAATGAATGGGACTTTTCATGTGTGAAAAAAATCACACACTAAAACACTCTTTGAGGCCGCTGTGGTTTACTGTTGTGTGTTAGTATGCTAATACGCAAGCAGACTGTAAAAAAACTGTGCCTTATCCTCTGTGGTTCAGCTCAGCTTCCTCCCACTCGAACTACACAGCACAAAGTGGAAAGGCTGAGTGGTTAACAGCGACTCTAAATTCAGAAGCTACATGACATTAGAACTGAGGAAAAAAACAATCACAGTGGACATCCGACAAACCTTGGGGAATGATTTCCCTCCTCAGGTAAACGGGATTGCTCCATCAGAACCATGTTTTTTTTTTGGTATAAACAGAGCCATACACTTTGGGGATTGTGGAACTCACGTCTATGAGTTTATGCTATAGATCTCATTTAGCTGTCATTAGGGCTGCATCAACTAATCGATAAAATCTGTAATAATCGATAATGACCTTCTGTCGTCAATAAATGCTGTTATCGATTAGTCGGGCTGCACAAGGTACAGGTTAGCGTGATGGTAAGAAAACACCGCCGCATGCGAAATGGCGGAAAGTACAGAGTCAACAGGAAACAGGAAAAAGTGTGCGTCCCAAGTCATCCAAGGCAAATGAGCATTTTATATTAAACACAACAAAGAAAACTGCACCTGGAAGTTAATGAAAGCGGCGCTTGTGTGAGATGGAAGTGCCACGGTGATGCACAGGCACGTGAAAAGATAAAACACACTGGTGGTACAGATGAAGGTGAAACATCAGCACGGTGAGCAGAAACTCTATAATCCTCATCATGTGGAAATGGTGTAGTTTCATGAAGTGCTATTGTGTAAAGGGTTTGTTTGGATCTGTTCTGTCGTGACTCGCGAGCATCCGGTTGTGAACGAACACTTAATCTATAAACAGCGAAGAACATCAGCAGTAAACGATTACATTTTTATTCACTGGTGTGGTTTTCAGCGAACGATTATGCATCAGTACACCAATGCAGATTTTTTTTCTTTTTTAATAAATTCTGTTTGCTCGCTGCGTTTCTCCATTCAATTCTCTTTTTATAGCATTTGTCTGATCTGTTTTTAAACGTGATTCATTGTGACTTTACTACATTCAAATTCTTGTTTGTATATTTAATTTATGCATTTAATTATTATACAAAATGAAATTAAATCTATATTCTGGATGCTTATATTTTCACAACTGAACAAAATATCTGTGTATTTATTTATTTTTAACAAAAACAAAAAAAGAATACTAATGTTGATTTTCACAAATTGCTTCACCTTTCATATTCAAATGCTGGTTTTTTTTTTTTTTTGTTTTGTTTTTTTTTACAGAAAGGAAAAACCCTGCATGACTGAATTGGTTCAAGCTTTAAAATGTTAAAACTTAAAAATAATTAAACTAAATATGTGGCTTAAAGTACACTTTTATACATCAATATCCTGAAGTAGGGTTTTATATTGTCATAATGAGCAAAATATTTATGAAAAAATTGTTTAGCTTTTTTAAAATAAGATTAAATATTAAAGATTTTTTTTTTTATGTAAAAATTAACAGCAGATTATTCGATTATCAAAATAATGATTAGTTGCAGTTCTTATAATGAGCTCCACTCTTCAGGGAAGTCTTACAAGTTTGTGAATTTGTGTTCATTCAGCTACAAGAGGCATTCGTGATATCACCATGAGTTTGGAAGATTGGGGAGGATCTTCCATTCCAACCTTAACACACCATGACACTCAGGTTTGTTCACAGGATAATCCATAGATGGAAATGAACCCAAAGCTCTTGCAGCTTTTGTGTGCACAGGAGTGTAGGTAAAAGATGGAGCTAATAATATATTTGAGTTTGTCGTCGGGGCGTCACAGAGGTGAAAAAAATGACACAAGTGTCGAAACGGGGGAAATCCTGTGGTGAGGGTGAAATCATTTATAATACACATTTCTTTATGTGCAAATGATCTGTTCAATAACAATATTATATAGTGATAAAGTGTCACAGTTCAAAATATATACACACATTAATACAGATGAAGAACATGAGATTTAAGCTACGCCTCCTCCCAGTGTTCAATGGGTCAACGATTTTAAGGGTTCTCCAGAGGATGTAGTTGAGAAACCATTTGGTTTTAGATTTTATTTTATGAGTTTTCACAGAGAAACAAAACAAAGAGCACTGCTGCCAGATGGATCTATTTTTATCCTGTACGTGTGTGTAAGATAGAAATCAGAGAGAAGATTGTGTTTTAGGGTCATTTGAAAAACCGAGCCTAGCTGGATAGAATAAGAGAACACTTTTGGAATGAATGAATGAATGAATGGCTGGATGGATGGATGGATGGATGGATGGATGGAATATATAGATGTATTGCTTTAGAGATAAAAACCTGGTACTCCCACTCTATGCCCACCACCCTTGGCTCATGAGGCAGATTTTGAACAGCTCTAATTACTCATGAGGTTCTGGCTTCATCTCCTGAAAATTCCGAAAGCGTTGTTTGGAGAAGAGAGCGGGGCGAGAAGGGGGGATGAGGGCTGTGTGACACACAGAGTGAGCATTGTGCCCAGGCTCATGTCCCTGGTTTTTTTTCTGTGTCCATCTTTCTCACACACACCTTCCCACGCCTGATTTCCTCCCATTATCGCACTCCTTTCACAGGCTCTGAAGAACAGGTTTTGATTGGCCGAGTGCATCAAAGGTCAGGATGCTTCAATAAAACTAAATACGGGCTCTACTTCAGGTGTCCGTGCGCTTGCAGGTGTCTGCGCTCCAGAGGTCAAAGTTCAAAGTATTTAATGGTGCGAGACACATAGTGCTTGTAAAACTCCCACAATTAGGATATAGTTGTGACTGATACTATAGCTGATAAATGCAGCTAACTTACAGATGGATGCATGGATGGATGGATGGATGGATGGATGGATGGATGGATGGATGGACCCGTTCTCATCTGGGTTGCACCGAATGTCCATTTATAGCAGAATGTGCAGAACATCTTTCCAGATGAGCTGTGGTTCTGATGCACTTTGATGACCTTGAAAGTCTATTGAAGTTTAGTTGGAAATTTAGGAAAAGTGTTATTACAGTGTAAAATATAGCATGTCTGTGTTTTCTTTTTTTTGTATTTGTATTTGTAAAGCACATCTAAAAGAAATGTTGCGGATCTTGTCTTTTAGCTGTTCCAGTTACAGTGTGTCATAGTGTCAGTGTCAGAAACCACAAACTAAAGAAGCAAACATTGACATGAATGACTGTCTTTGTTGGCAGAAACATGAAAATTCTGTGCATTTTTTTGGACTGAAGTACACTATACAGTGTATACACCCTATAACAGAGACGTCGCATAATTACAGCACATTTCTGCCAAATTGTGTAGCCTGTATTTCGTGTATTTATCCTGCTCCGGTACACCTAATTTACCTCCCGAGTTTATTTGTGTGTTCAGTCTGTTTGTGAAATTGGTCCATTTGTATGTTTAGCCAAAGTGTTTGAGCAGAAACATCAGTAAATTGTTCTAGACGCTGGATATACGGGATCACCGCTGGGTTCTCTGGCTGAGAGTTACAGCTTTACCGTGCTTGAGTTGGCACCTGGAGGTTTGCCGGTTATTGTTATACCGGTTTGCCCTTCTCGCTCGTGGCACATTTATATTTCTCGCCTCTGAACACACTTGACCAGGCATGTGCAGATATTAAATATTCACACCACTGTAATTGCCTTTTACACAGTTTGCTTCCAATTTAGTCATTGCCAATTCCCACCAAAAACAACTTCAACTCATTTCTGCAGGGATCTGCCTCTTTAGAACTTTTTTCTTTTGTATGGAAGAATCATTTGGGGTTTTTATGTTGCTTGGACTGGCATTTATGGCCAATTACGGTGACATATTTACTGCTCCGTATGAGCTACAGAGAGTACCAATGCTTTCAAGGCAATAAGAAAGACATACATGGTACAAGACAGTGCAGCATGACAACAAACAACACCGGAGGACAAAAGCTAGACAATGTGTGCTGTGCAGGATGTAAATAAAATACAAAGTGCTCATTAAGCAGATCATATCTGATCGGAATTAAACAGCAAAAATAACAGCAGGACGTGTCTGTATGGTAAATACTGAACAAGGTTCTCGTCAGGAGGAAGTCACGTGAAGTGATGCGCAGCTTCCCTAATGAAGAATGAAGCATGGTGATGGGTGCCTATACAAGGAATTTCACCCTTCATGATGTCATGAAGATCCATACTTGAAAAAACTTCCTAACCCCGGTTGGCACAGAAATATTTTATAATCGTTTAATAATCGGTTTTCTTTTTTTTTTTACTTTGGCAACGTTTAAGATGAGAATCCATTTTTAACTGTGTAAATAACAGAATGCATTAAATAGCCATAGCACATAATATCCTTAAGTACTGGTAGTTATAAACACAATTTCTACAAAACATTTGTTATTTAACATAGACAAATGACTGTTAATAATACAGTGATGCTTTCTTTAAGGAGAAGCAAATAACACTTGATGGAAGGAGTCTCCAGTGTCGGCATGTTTGTAACAGTGAAGAACAAGTAATAGAAGAGTAATCTGAGGTCCAACATCAGTCCACTTATATACCTGCATAGCTCCATAAACACCTGAAGCAGGCTGTTGCTTATATTCCTGTAATTCTTTACTGGATGGAGTGGATGGATGGAGCTGGAGCGTGTGCGGGCGTGTGTCGTTCAGACTCCACCTTTCGACAATGATGAGCAGAGTGAGCAGACTCAGGGTCACACTCCTACCATCGCATCATCACATCACACAAGCAAACACACATATTTATACACACACACGCACGCACGCACGCACGCACGCGCGCGCTACAGGAATGTGCTCTATTATAATATGATTTCATTTTTGCACCGAGCCTGAGCAAACTTTCCTTTCTTCACCCACCAGCTCTGTATTGACCTAATGAGTGACTTCAGAGAGAGCGAGTGTGTGTGTGTGTGTGTGCGCCGAACCGAACCGGACCTGACCGTGGAATCATCAGGCGCGCGGTAGAAATGATGCGCTCACGCGTGACGCGCATCTAGACTTTCCTTTTACTCGTCGCTCTATCGGAGCTGTGCTGGCTTTCATTCGTCACTTTGGGTTTTTCAAAACCTACTTATAGAAGAGAAACTTTCACCGATTGGGTTTTTCTGTGGTTTGAGCTGAAAGGCAGGGAAACTTTCATCCCTCACAGGTAAGAAACCGTTCACACGCGCGCACACCTGCATGCGGATAAGCGGAGCGCGCGTTCATCACATTCATCACCTCATTCATACACACATCTTTCTGTTATCTACCTCTGAGGAGACAATCAACCCGTGTGGAGTGATCAATCTCATAATAACATGTATCCTTCCACGTGTAGGGGGAAAAGATTTCAGGAATCTCCTGCGCTTTTGTGCCACCAGCCTCCTCTTTATCCAGGGAAGTGATTATTTCGGATTTTGCCCAAATTAATAGTCTGTGTGAGGGGTGTGGTGTTACAGAGGGGGGAATGTTTCTCAATGAAATTCCTGTATCTCAGGCGTGTTAAATATAAAAAACACTTCTCAGATTGCTCAAGATCATTTTTAGAAACAGCAGAGTCTCTGCTTTTCCTTCTAATTTTAGTGCATCTTTCACCACGTGAATGAAGTCTTTTTCTTTTTCTTTTTTAAGTAATAATAGTAATTTTAATACAGATGCATAATTGGACCATTTATAATTGAAACTAATTAAACACATTCATTTATGAAACAAGTGTAACCCCTTTGCTGGTGTGACCCCCGCAACATGGAAAAGTATATTTAGATTTCTGAGAATGAAATCAACTATTAATTAAACTTCATACATGCATTTCGAGTTGCACCAGGGTTCCAGGGATATCCAGGGTTTAATCTTGTGCCTTGACCGCACTCATGGAAAAAGAAATACATTTAAATCCCATGCACATTGTTTCAATCCGAGTTTCTCATTAGATCGGATTAACTCTTCGAATCTTTAATTAACCCCATTACATAATATCAGCGTGGGTGTTTAACCGGCCTGGGTTAATTAAACTCTGGGCGATTTCGCTGTGAATTGCTTAAATGACCGGTTGAATAAATCATGTCTAATATATACATATATCTGATGTGATGTACTATTTATAGGCCATTGTTAGTTTCAGAATATCTAAACTTAAAAACCAGATCCTTACGAACCCCAGTTGCAGCAATGACTAATTTTCTGTAACAGCAGTCTACATGTATATCTGCCCTCCTACCTAGGGGTCTTTGTGATGCTATTCAGGATGCCTGGTGTGTGTTTCACGACTGTCACAGTTCTAACGCAGGAGGCTTAATGCGTCTTTAGTGTTCCTGCTAAAAAGATGCAGTGTGTTGTGATGACGAGGGCTGCGCTCCATTCATCTCACATATACATACATATATATATATATAATTACATAAACACACTTGACATGAGAGTCTGGTGAGGTCTGAATCACTTTTCTTTTAACTACTGGATAAAGGGTTTTTTTTTTCCCCACACACATGTAAATAGAAAAGCCAAGATTTCTCTAGACACCTCTCCACCATCAAGCCCCACTTCAGCAATCCTATAGGTCATTAGAAGCCCGAGTCTCCAGAGTCATCGCTCTCAGGAAGCCATGGTAACTTGGAGAGGAACACCAAAGCGACATGATAAAGACAGCAGCATATGGTTTTATTTTTGCATTCATTCAGCTTGGCTTTAGTCCAAAGAATCGTGGGCAGTCAGGAACTGCTTTTTTATTACTTGTTTTTAAGTAAATGAATGTTCTCAATAAATTCTGCAAATTACTGTACAGTCTTCACCCTTTTATGTTTTTATATGCTGTTAATGATCCCGACTGCTGATAAAATTTGAACAGGTTGCAATATCAGGACCTTTTTCTCCAAATGCATCTCTGGTCTAATTATTTTAAGACCAAGCAACAGCTACAGGATCTTCAGTTCAATCCTACGCTCAGGGTTTGAGCTAGAGTGAGCAAGTTTTCCCAGTAATTACACTGGTTTTCTAGAATAAAAAACAAACAAACATGTAGCTTGGCTGAGATAAATTTGCTCTGGGTATGAATGTATGTATGTATGTGCCTGATGCTTGGTGATGAACTGGTATGTATTTAGGGTGTGTTTTCTCCAAATGTTGCTGGGACAAACAAACACCATCACCCCCTCCCCACCGGACCAGGACAAAGCGCTTAGTGAAAGAGAAAGTAAATACTATACTTTATCACTTGTATCTCTAGTAAAAACCTACTTCCCAATTGAAAAGTTTCTCATGTGGATCCAAATCATCCAATGGAATCACGAGCACTTTTCTGTTATATCCTTGTTTTTCTGAACCGGGAGATTTTTTTTTACACACTTCTGGGGGAGGATTCTGAGATTCCCCTTCATCGCCATGAGAAAGATCCTGCTGAGATCTAGCCATTTGTTTTTTTCCCACGTCTCCATCATGTATGCCATTATCCAGCTTCCCTGTGGTTACCTAGAAACATCCGTCGTTCGAGTGTTGAATTCTCTGTCCGGCACTGCAGGAGGTCTAAGGCACAAACGAATCCAGCGTGGCACTCTCCGACAATCAAATTACGCCAGAGTGAAGAAAACGCTCGGAAAACCAAGCCATTAATTCTAATTATCGGTTGGAAACGTGACAAAAGTGAGAGGGTAGGAGTGCTTGATTCGGAGGCGTGCTATCAATCTTATGGTGGGAATTCGAATCATTAACATAAACGCTCTTGTGTTTAATTGGTCTGAAACTCTGGGACCTAACGTAGGCTGATTTTACTACCAACAACAGTTTCGAAAAAAATTTTTTAAACATTTCCAACAATACGCTCTTCATCATCACCACCTCCATCATCAATATGATTTAACAGCTAATCAATTTTGAGTTTGATGGATGCCCTGTAGAACCATATATTTATTTGCTGTAGCCCATTTGTTCGAAGCCTCTATGTATAGAGTTCTTCTCTTTTGATCATCTCAGAGGGAGCCCTGAAAACTTCCCTTTCAACAGGGATCTCCAATCTATCGACATTTTACCCGGAACGTTCCTCTGATCTGGAAGTCTTCCACAACCTGGTAATAGGTTGAGAAGCGGTGGTTGTGGTCCTCTGTCAAAGTGGTACTAATCTTTTTGAGACGCCCTAAAATCAAAATGAACATTTATTCTGCGGTTCTTTTGAGCACAAATAAATATAGATAAAATAAATATATATGTTGTAGGAGACAACAGACTCCATATTTGTTTACAAGCCCATCTATAAACTGTAGGTATTATACACAAAGAGCTTTGTACTAAAAATAAACGGCTACAGGTGGTGGAATTGGATTCCACTAATATAAGATCGGTAACAGAAAGAGCACTAAGAAGTGAAAACTTTGGACACTGAGCGAGGACAAGTGGGTGATGAGATGTACAGGCAGCTAACTTCTTTCTGTCAATTATTCGGTGAAGGTGTGTGCTTTCGGGCGATGCGCTTCTGTTTGCATCATGTTGCACAAGACGCCGTGACACGAAGCTCCGAAACACCGCAGACTTTTACGAGGTTAAAAATGATTTAACATCACTTTCTATAAGTTATCTTTTCGTTATCAGGACAAGTAGACCTCAAAAACGGCATGTCGAGTTTTACTCGTTATTTCTTGATCGGCATGAGGAAAGAGAGTTTTTTTCCTAATCGTCTTGTCTCTGGCCTGATCATGCCACATTACCTTGGCATCGAGTGTCCCATTAACTCTGGGCCCCAACCTTGTTGATGACACAGAGAGCCCAGCTGCTCCCATCTGCTGCGTGAAATCCGAGGAAAGATCCAATTTGAATGCCAATTAAATATTTTGTGTGGCCTGTTTCTGGACACTGCTGGTCATCTACGTGGTGGCGAGCCAAATCGTCTTTCACGATGAGGGTGAGACAGATGTCAGGGACCGCCGCCATGAAAGAGCTCAGAACACATGTCTGAATCTTTGAGGTTTAATTTGAAGAAAAACAGCAACTGTAACAGGCAATTCTGGTGCAACCAATTCGACTTATTTCAACTTAAATTGTCTTGTAAGAACATGCAACTTGTAAAAGTGTCTCATCATCTGCATAAGTTTGCATTTTCCTGTCACTGAATCGCTCAGACAAAACTCTGAATATTACCCAGAGGTGTTTATGCACATCCACATGCAGCAGTATTCGATTATTCATATTCAGTCAGCGCTTTATCAAAGTCATGGCGATGGTGGATAAATGGTCTACTCCTGGAACACTGGACACATACAGCTGGATTGCGACACTGGTCCGGTTCATAGGATCATGGTCCAATTCACTTTTTTGGAAGAAAACTGGAGAACCCAGATTGTGACTTTAGTGGTATTTATGTAAAAATTGGTAGATAAAAAGATTTTATATTCATTGGAACTAAACGTATCAAATCAAGGTTCAGATCAAAAGCTTTTTATCTTCATCAACTTTTATATCAGTCTGTACACACCTCTTGCGTTATTGCCCCACATCAGCGTGTTGTGTATTTATTTTCAGATGTTAATACCATATTATTGTCTTTGCATGTGTGATTTCTATGCACCACAAAATATCTTAAATTAATTGCTATATGCTGCTTACCTTTATCATTGCACCTTGTCCCCCCAGCACCCCCCCCCCAGCCCCCCCCCCCCCTTTACATACCCACGGTCTGCAGTTTCCATGGCAACAGAGGTCGAGGAGGAACACTTTAATAAATATGAGGATGTTGCTTCATTAGACAAACCCGGAGAGTTTGGCGTGGAGAAAGACGAATCCGTGCAACAGAATCTGCATAACAATAAAGCCAGGAAGACCTACGTTAAAAGAATCTAAACAGGAACGTCATTATGGTGCCTGGGAAGTTTGTCTCAGATTGTAGATAAGATCTAGGTAGATTTTGGCAATGTTTAATTGAAGGTTAATGAGAACTGGGAATGACGAATATGACAAATGACGAATATCAGCTCCCAAGTTTACCGAACTAAAACTGGACGCTGATTTTTTTTGTAGTGAAATTTGGATATAATCCCTCCCCCCAAACAAATTAAAAAATTGAGCCTTAACCACAGCTTCTGGTTGTTTGCTGGTACGGTGCAGTCTTTGATGTTTCAGAAAATAATCAAATAATTCAATAAAATTAATGAGTCAATAAAAGCAGCAGAGCCTCCACGACCACAGAGGTCAATCCAATTAAACGGCTAGACAGCTCTGGATATTTTCTCTGCCTAATGTGATGATTAATGATTAGCACCATGTCTGGTTCTAATCAGAGATGTTCAACTGGTAGGCAAACATTAGAGTGTGTTAAATGGCCTGATTAAATGATTACACTTGAGAAATACAGACATATACTAATGCTCAATCAAATCTATAGTCACATTAAAATACTTAGGTAATTTCTGTATTTGTTCCTCTTCCAGGTCCTGAAAGAGCCTTAAAAAATGCAAGAACATTCACTGGAAGCCTTAACAGTCTATAAAATCCAACATCTAAACATCTAAAGCGACGGCACGTTTCCTACGGCCAAGCATGCCAGTGTTTCCAGGAAGGATCCACTCCCCCATCATGGCTCCTCTATTTCTCCACATGATGGCCGCACTTTTGCTCATCCTTCCCGCAACAGTCCGGGCCAGCCCAAGGTACATCCCTGCACTACCTGGTGCCAAGCGTGAGATCATCCTGGACGGTGATCTGGTGATCGGTGGCTTGTTCCCTGTACACGAGAAAGGCGAGGGCACGCAGGACTGTGGGAAGATCAACGAGCAGCGTGGAATCCAACGTCTGGAGGCCATGCTCCTGGCACTTGACGAGATCAACCAAGACAACCGCATCCTGCCTGGCCTCAAGCTGGGAGCCCACATTCTGGACACCTGCTCCAAAGACACATACGCTCTAGAGCAGTCGCTCGAGTTTGTCCGCACATCGCTCACAAAAGTGCACCAACCTGGGTTCATTTGCCCCGATGGGTCCAACCCTGTGCCAGACGAGGCACCACTGGCTATATCTGGAGTGATTGGGGGTTCGTATAGTGACGTCTCCATACAGGTATATATATATATATATATATAGCTTTCATTATGATTAAGACTCTTAGGGATCCATGAATGACATCAGTCCTAATGGTTGCTATGTTTTATTTCCAAGTTTTGGGCGAGTAAATATTGTTTTTCCTTTCTGTACCCCCAGTCGTATTTTTGTATACTATGAACAAGCCCACCCACATCCTATCCAAAATGTGCTTTGCTTCTTTCGGTTAATCCAAAATGGCTCCTCATATGACTAATCCCCACACCTGTATGTACTTTTTGAACATCCCATTTCATCCCATCCCAACACCAGATTTAGTGCCCCTTTGCCCCCATACAATAAGATCCACTTTTAGATTTTTGGAAGTGGCTTTGGGGATTTCTGATCAGACGAGTGATGTATGGGGAAGGGGTCCGAGGTCCAATCTGTGGACAGGTGTTCAGTAAAGCCAAGGTCAAGGCTCTGTGCAGGACATTGAGAGCTTCTGCAAGTGATCAGAACTAAAACTTCCCGTTACCTTAATTGGTTGGTTTGCTTTAAACAATTCTGGTTCTCGCCTACTAGCCAGAAATAATTCTGCAAAGGCGAAGTCAGGAAGGTTGGGGAACTGAGGAATGTACATCGAGGAATGCTGGACGTTTTACGCCAGTGAGTCTGTTCTTAAAGCACTTTGATCAGCAAAATCAGCTGGATGGAGGTTAATCAGAGTGTTGTCTTGAACAATATAAAATACCATCAAAATAAAAACTCCCTCGAGGTTATTGGATCTGGTTTCGTCAGTTTAGGGATAAAACAGGACTGCAAGGGTTTTATTTTGAATATTAAAAGCATGAATTCCACTGCCATCTGGATTTCATTGGGTAATATAAATGTATTTAATCTATTTTCTGAACAAAAACATCATGTTACAACACTGACTGACTCTATTGTTGTACCAACTGTTCCAATATCAAAATAGATTTCTTTGGACATTATTTATAGTTTTGCAGGCACTTTAATACTATGATTATATCCTGAAACACCTCTCAGATCTTAGCCCTGTGTATTAATAGCTGACATGTCCATGGGCACTGTCACAGCTCTATTGTTGTCCGAAAGCCATATTTGTGGTGGTATAAATTCTCTTGCCACTTTCGGAGTTTCCTGATGAGGGCTTTCTGCCTTCCAAAACCCCGACAGGACTGTCGGCACTGAAGTGTCTACTTGTTCCTGCGCTTCACTGCAGAAAAGCCATGAGCTGCGAGTGTAAGCATGGTTAATTACCGTCTCCTGCCTTTCGGCTGTCACTGCCAAAGAGAGGGCCGAGCTCTAATTATGTTCCTGTTGCATAATTAGGTTTGGTACCGGGTTTTGTCTGCACAATCTCAACCACCTGAGGGATTTGTAGTGTTTGCTTTTTTATTCATTTCTTTTTTCTTTTTTGCAAAAAGCTTTAGTCGGCGAAAAGTCAAGGAAATATTACCTAGTGAACCGTGCTTCGATAGTGGTCTGATATTTATCTCAAAATATTTCGAAAAAAAGACAAGAAACACATGCCAAGCTTTATTACGCGAGATGTAATTACTGTCCCATAGATAGCTAATTGGTGTTTCTTAGCCCTATTCTTGTAGTGGTCTTATTTACATTGGTAATTGTCCCCGAAATAACTGGGCAGTGATTGGAGTTAACTATGTGCTATATGTGGTGCATTAATCAAAACTCCCTATCATAGGGTTTGATTGTGTTCATTCTGAGGAATTTCATTGCCGCTGTCATGGACTGTCGAATGCTGAAATTTAAATAGAGTCAAATCCAGAACCAGGACTCAGCAAAAACCTATTGACTCATACACAAAAATTTACGGAGAAAGTGGTTGAGAAGAAAAAAGTAATAAGCGCGATTATTATTACAACAGGGACAGAAAATGACAAACTGTATAAAGAAAGCGGACGGTCGAAAGGGGACCAACAGAGCAGGAAGTCAAAAATATGCCAGGAAGTCAAATCAAAACTTACTGGCTCACATACGGTACAACAGAAATGCCTTCATAAGTTTCCCAAAGAAGCCAGAGCTTTTCTTTAAGCCTTCAACCACAGTATGATGTCGCAGTGATGTGTGGTAGGAGAGAGATAGTTTTTCCAGACTCAGGCTGAATTTAGTTGCTTGCCTTGGCAGAAAACCAAGTGTTCAAACAGGGAGATATGTGTGATGCCAGGAATAATGGAGACTAGAGGTCGACTGATTTTACCGATACCTAGGTTGGATCGTACTTGCTGATAACCGATTAATCAACTGATACTGGATTAAAAAAAACACTACATGCAAAAAAGTACTGAAGTTTATTATAAAAATTTAAAAGTACTGAAATATATGAATTTATTCATGAATAAATGATAAACAATAGCTAAATATACAAAAAATATAATATAGTGCTCTCAGCGCACAGTATCATGTGTAAAAACTAACAGCATGTGGCATCGGTGATTTGCCTTCAGAGGCCGCTCTCGTAATGACAGCAGACGGAAACCCGGAAAAACTATCAGTATAGATTTTTGCCGACAGTTCCAGCAATCAAATTTCGGTGCGGATTAATGTGCAAAACCAAGTAATCATCGACCACTAATAGAGATCAGTAGATGTTTGTTCTTTGAACAATTGGGGTACTATCCTAATTTACCAAGTATACTATCAGATGGACTACAGTAGATGCTTTAATTGCTATATAATATACCAAACAATTCCCCGGACTACATGTCGTAATCTAAAATAGCACCCACCAAATTCTCCTCGCTCTAGATCGCATCCTAGTTCACAGCTGGTGGAATTAGAGTGGCTTCTCGAGCCGTTTCCTCCGTCTGTGGCAGGACTATCATAGCCCTGGAGACGCTGCTTTGGCAGAACCCAAGCCACCTGTCCTCCACTGAGTCGAAGGAGCTAAGAGGAGCCTTCAGGCTGCCTGGAGCTCAATCAGCCTGCTGGCACAAGAGAGAGAGAGAGAGAGAGAGAGAGAGAGAGAGAGAGAGAAAGAGAGAGAGAGAGAGAAGACACTTGGCACAAGCCCTCAGCAAACATGATGTGGATGAACACGCATATAAAACAGACAGCACATGGCAACAGACGTCCCAGCAATTTTAGGAGCTGGGAAGGTTTTTTTTTTCTTCACACAAGTATTTTTTTCTTGCTGCATGCCATCTGGATTGTGAGGTAAAATGGAGAAGAAAGTATTAGGAGTCACTAAATGATGTGAAGAAGTCGAATGTAATGTGTCTGTTTGTAATACAAGTCTGCACTGCACAGTTTTGGTTTCTGGCTCAGAGCTGATCTGTCGATTTGTAGCGTTCGTGAAGTGAACACAACAAATAAATGGAAATTTTTTTTTTTTGGACAATAGATTCGGACACTAATCAGTAACTATTTTTTTTAGGTTTTAGTTTTAATTGAGGTGATTCCTAATTTATTAAGAAAATCTCAAATTTCTCAACTCTCCCACTGAATGTCACTTGTTCCTCTGTGCTGAAGGATGATCTCAGTGATAGCAATTGGGGAAGAATTTGAAATGCCACTTATTGCATATATATATATATATAATCTCAGAGTCTTCCATCTAAATTGAAAAGAGATCAGATTTTCTGTTGCCACACAATCCTGAAGAAAAAAAATCAAATACGTCATATTAATGCAGAAAATCGAATCTGTATTACTACAACCTGACATTAATGTAACCTAATGCAGGTGTATTTCCGGGTGTTATTATGAGTACTGGCTTCAGCTTCTCCTGTTTTGGGGTTAAGGTTAGGCATGTGGGTGTGTGTCTGATACCGGATGACTGTACTATCTTTGGTGAGTGTGTGTGTGTGTGTGTGTGTGTGTGTGTGTGTGTGTGTGTGTGTGTGTGTGAGAGAGAGTGATATAAAGATCTATATTTGAGTTTGTGTGTGGGTGAGATTGGCAGACTGGTTTTGTGGTTGTCTTGAGGACGAAACACCTCCCTCACCAGAGAAGGAAACAATAATGGAAACACACACACACACACACACACACACACACACACACACAAAGGGTTGCTTGCATTAAACACCAAATTAATATGGCTACAGAATCTTAATATAACACAACGACACTCACGCATACGTTTACAATTAATTCAGTTTGTGCACAAAGCCTGAGGCACGCCGGAGTTTTCGCTCTGGCTGCGACATTTCAGTCTGGATCTGTCACTCTTTTACTGCGAGTCTTCCTGTGCTCTAATTAAAGTGGCAGAATATTGCCTAGGTTACTGAGTCTCTGTGTGTACGAATGTTTGGCAGATCCTCCACGCACGTCATAGTTCACACGGCACTCGTAACGCGAACCAATTGCTAGTCGCAGCCGCTTTCATCTTTCCTGCTCTCGTCGCTTTCTCCGGCAGGTGAAAGAATAAATTACAGTATATGTTTTCACAAAATCGACCTTGCGCATGCAGAGCATCGGGAATAATAATTGCCATGCAGTAACGTGCGCAGCGAGAATTGTCCTTGAGCAGGTTCTTATTGCTTTTGCATACCAGCACCGTATTTTCCTGTGTGAAATCAATCCTTTCGCCATTGTCGTACGGAATTATAGAAACGAATACAAGATAATGCAACTATTTCAATATCTAAATTATAGATATGAATTTGTATCGTCGCTTATTTATCCGAGGCTCTTTATTAACAAACTTTCCATCCAACGTGTTGGACAGATTCCGATTTTCCTCCTTATCTCTTAAAGACCAAATAAAACTCACCACGTCGTGCCATTTGCTGATGTTCCCTGGAGAACATAAAAGTTTGTAACATTTTTGCCCCCAGAAAATATAACCCTATTGATGGTGATTGCATGTTTATTTAAAATCCGTCTATCTAAATTAGAAGTCAATAGAAAGCAGGACAACTTCTTAACAATGAGAATTGATGCTTGGCACCATAGTATATCAGCACGTTACAATGACCTCAGAAAGAGAAATTCCACTCGGATCACACTGGCGTTGAGTGTCATGGAGACAGAACAGCACCGAACCAAACAGGACTCGCAGGATCAGGGGTATTAATGATGTTAGTGATGTAAAATGAGCTGCACAAGGTCACACAGAGACCTCACCTGTGCTTTGTCTTCGAGAGAATACTAATTCGCAATATGCTGCACGTGAACTCTCTCTGAAAAAAAAACCCACATCATTTGACATGAGCAAACCTTATTAACAGCCCATATTCTGCAAATGAAATGGCACCGAATACCAAATTGACTTGAATCACTTGAATCTGAAGGATGGAATTTTATTTCCCATCCATTAGTGTCACTGTTTTTAGGGTGAGAGGATCTTTTTTAACTTCTCTGTAGCTGTGTGGGAAGCCCACACGCCTGGCGCCGGAGCCGTTGAAACAGATGGGCCTTTCATGTTGAAAGCAGGACTGTAAAAAGCTGACGGACTGCATCAGACACACTCCGCTTTCGTTTTACTCGCAACCCGGGTCAAACCACCTCGCCGCTTCAGCCGTATGAAGCCTTTCAGGCCCCAGCCGTCTCCGTAGTGCGCAGCTCTTTTCTGTTTTATCCCCACTTTCTCTCACTCCAGCACGCATGCATACTATTTTTATCTTTCTCATCTCTCGAACACTTCCTGCGTTTTCTGTTCTCATCTCTCTGTCCCTGCCAGAAGCTGTTTTCCATTCAGTAGCTGCATCTATCAAAGCTCCCATTCTCATTCAGGACTTGCACTGTAGATCACTATATGGACAAAATTATTGGGACACCTGGCTTTTCCAGCCGTATGTGGTTCTTCACCAAACTGTTACCCTAAAGTTAAAAGTAGAGACCGATCGTGGATTTTACCTATACAGATAGCTGATCAACTGATTTTACTGAATAAAAAACATTTAAAATAGTAATTAACTTTATTAGAAAAATGTTAAAGTAGTGAAACATGAAAATGTACTAAAGAAAATTCATATGAATATATTAATTAGTAAATATTATTAGATAATTAATAAATTATTCATAATACATTTTATATAGCTCTTTTCATGCAGCGTGCAGTCTCGGGCCTAAAAACAAACAGATGCTCTAGAGGCCGCTCTCGTAACGACAGTGGACCGGAACCCGGAAAAACTACAGGTAATATAAGTATTGGTCGACCTGTAGTTAAAAGCACACAATTGTATCAGATGTCTTTGGATGCGCTAACATGAAAATTCCCCTTCACTTAAACTGGGAGACCCAAACCTGTTCCATCATGAGAATGCCCCTGTGAACAAAGCCAGTTCCATGAAGATCTGCTTTATATATTGTGAAACGAAAGATCTGCAGTGGCCTGCTCCAGAACACTGACCTCAACCCTACTTCAAACCAGTGGGATTAATGGGAACACTGACTGCACCCCAGGCCTCCTCACCTCACCTCACCTACAACAGCAACCTTGTGGGTGAGCTTAAATTTCCACAAGCACACTCCAAAATCTGGTGGAAGGTGAGAAGAGTGGAGGTTATTATAACGGCAAACGGGGACTAAATGTGGAATGGGATATTTAATTGTCTAAATATTGATGAATAGAATTGCTGAGAAAAAAATCTCATTGCCTATAAAGAGCAGGACTCGTTGGGACCCTTAAATGTGGTCAAAATAGTGACGAAATGGCGATTTCTTTTTCTTTTTCAAAAGACCCCAAAAATGCTCTCTCTCTCTCTCTCTTTCGCTTGTATTGTGACAGTTGGACTTTGTTTGCCTTCGTTAACTCAGACAGATGTCAGTGAATGCTCCGAGAGAACACCTGCATACATACATACGGAATGCAGATATCATAAATATTAATTTAGGTGTGTGTATATCTGAGGAGACGAGGGGGGAAAAAAGAGAAAAACGAAACAGAGAGACAGATTAGTGACGTTGCTCCCTGTCTGGAAAGAGTTTAGGGTGATGGACTGTTAACAACAGCTGAGCTGGTCTCTGTCAAACGCTCCAGTGCGGTTCTGAGACACTCCACTTGAGAGTGCGAATGGAAAATGAAAGGGAAAGAAGCATGCAGTGACACGCAAACAATATCGTAATGCACAAACATACCAGGCTTGCATCTTTACAGACAGGATGATGATGATGAGTCTCCCTCAGTAGGGAGTAGTGATAGTGGAGCAGTGTTTTGGTCCTTATTTAGACTCACTCGTGTCCAAACTAATTACATTCCCTCAGATTTTCCTCTTTAGGTCAGCGATTCATCTGTTCTCCAGTGGTCCTGAACCCGCCATGGCTCTAAGAACACGGTTGTCGTGCAGCGCTCAATATGTGAACACTGAACACGTCACATCTAATAGCTTTCAGCACGTGGACAAGGCTGTACTGGTACCTTTGGGTTTTTAGTACCCTCGTTTTTCTCTTCATTTATCTGTAGTAAATGCTGTATTCTGGTCCAGACTAAAGCAGCTCACACTCTTGTTCACACCTAAAGGCGAATCCTCTTCTCGACATGTTCTCGGACAATGTGAGAAGAACGGAATACAAAAGAAAACCCACACAGACACAGTGAGAACATGTTTATCTCAGACACAGACAGTAAGCCGAGCTCAGGATCGAAGCCACGAGGCTGTAAAGCATCGATGTTTCCTGCTGTGCCTCTGTGCCTTCATGGATACATTTCTCATTGAGAAACCCTCTGTTTCACACCAAAATTCAGGCTGTTTACATTATTTACAACCACTGAACTTACCACACAACACATTCTTTCAGCAAAACAATGTTTTTGATCCGACGACCTCTACTGAAGATCGCTTGAGACAGTTCCATGACAGAGTAAGGAAATCATTTGGCAATTTGTGACATCAAAAAAATGATTAGAAACCCATCTAACAAGTTTCCCGATATAACAACATTATTTCTGTCTATTGATTTCTATTTGTTTTTAGACCATGACCAAAATGATTGCACTTGGTTACATTGTTTAATCAGTTTAACCTTAAAGGAATTTTGTAAAACCCTATAACATACTAGAAGCAATTTAGAAAGCCAAGGTACACTAATTTCTCAAAAAGCTATTGTAAACCATTTTGTTTAAAACCCACCCCGTTTTCCCTGGTTCGAATGAATAATTCAAAAATTGCTCTCAGTGTTAAACAGTGTCACAGCCAGCAAGTAACATAATAGTGCACATCCCAAAGCTGCATGCATGCGGAGACAGATACAATAACAGCAGCCGTATGTGTCTGGAGGCTAAATTGCAATAGATTTGCCTTAGGTGGAACTCGAAATTGGAATTTACGTTGGGACGGGGAAAATTGCCTGCAACCCCTTAGGAGGATTGTTATCGGATTTGGTCCACTGGGCACTGCAACGTCCCGAGCTCATGAACCAAATGTATGGAGTATCTTAGAGGGAAGTCTGTCCAGGGGTCAGTTTTTGATGTCCATGTAATTACAAGTCGTTAAAACACAAAAAGGCAAAAATTGATCCTACAGCAGAACAATTGGCCTGAGAAGCCTCTGACTAATGGTCTTTTAATGTGAGCAGCCTTACGCTATATATATGTGAATCTTCCTGGACACTGTCTTTCACGTCATTAGCTGGCTCTCCCATGGGCGTTATTGTCACTTAAATTTTCAGAGCGAACGACTTCTCCGTGTTCCTCTAGTGATTGCTTTGAAGCTTTGGGAAATAAGAATGTAAATGTAATATCAACCTGATTGTCTGCCTCATAGTTCATGAACAAACTGCTGTGAAAAGAAAGTTAGGGGGGGACATACCACATCCAAATCTAAATGAACTGCTTTGTCTTTATGCTAACTGTAATATACAAATAAATGTTTTATTTTGATAACGTGTAGCAAAGTTGGAAAAACTCAATACTATGGCTGCTGGCGAACCATAAAGACTAGATTTCATCACCTAAATTTAACCTGATCATTCCCTGGGATAAAAATAACAATATTTCTTATCTGTCATTTTTGGGTGCAGCTGATATCTCAAGCCATCAGAATAAAACCTGCCCAAATCCCATGGTTAGGCAAGCAAAAAACGATTGACCCAGATGAGCTAGATAACGAATGAAGATGGAGGCTTTGTAGGAGCCAAATCCCTCTCCATGCCGAGTAGAAGTGCAAGACAGCCAGAGGCAATCTTTTCATAGAGTGGGGACATGGACAGGCGTGGAGATTGTAGTGTGGCTGATTGCTTGTCAACAAGCTTCGCAGAGTCCCTGGCTATCTATCTAAATTTCTTTTGAGTGGAGACAATGTGACTGGAGGTGCAATAAGTTCGGAGGAGTCCATCACTAGCTCTGTGAACTTGTTGAATAGCTCAGGTACATCATGCTATACATTATCATATAGATTAAACTTTGGTTTCTGGTTAGTTGCACCAGCTTAATATCCACAATAAAATTGCCTTGATAAAGTTAAAGTGGAATAGGACAAATAGACTGTCTTTTCTTTTCCCCAAATTTCTCCAGGTGGCCAACCTGCTGCGGCTCTTCCAGATCCCCCAGATCAGCTACGCCTCCACTAGTGCCAAGCTGAGTGACAAATCCCGTTACGACTACTTTGCTCGAACTGTTCCTCCAGACTTTTACCAGGCAAAAGCCATGGCTGAGATCCTACGGTACTTTAACTGGACCTATGTGTCAACGGTGGCCTCGGAGGGTGACTACGGTGAGACGGGCATTGACGCTTTCCAGCAGGAGGCACGTGTGCGCCAGATCTGCATCGCCACTTCGGTCAAAGTCAGCCGTTCCATGAACCGGGGTAACTACGAGACCGTGATCCGCTCACTTCAGCAAAAGGCCAACGCCAAAGTGGTGATCCTGTTCACCCACAGCGAGGATGCCCGGGAGCTCCTAGTGGCAGCAGCACGCATGAATGTCACCTTTATCTGGGTGGCAAGTGATGGCTGGGGGGCACAGGAGAGCGTGGTGCAGGGTAGCGAGAAAGCTGCCAACGGGGCTTTCACCATCGAACTTTCCTCTTACTCCATCCGCGAGTTTGAAGACTACTTCACCAAACTCACTCCGGAGTTCAACACACGCAACCCGTGGTTCCGAGAATTTTGGGAGCATAAGTTTGGGTGTCGCCTGCAGGAGCCGGGCTGCGCCAGGCACAGCCTAAGGGACGGCTCGTTCAAGCAGGAGTCGAAGATCATGTTCGTCGTAAATGCCGTGTATGCAATGGCACACGCCCTGCATAACATGCGGCAGGCCGTGTGCCCCAACACCACTCGAGTGTGTGACGCCATGAAGCCTGGCAACGGCAAAAGGTTCTACCGTGAGTTCATCCTCAAGACAAAGTTTGATGGTGAGTGACATGACCATGCTTACTGCAGCCTCATAAAAAGAATACTTCAGAAGGAATAGCAGTGGAAAAGCTAGTGGGGCCAATTAGCATTTACTTGATTTGCATAATGATAATTGCCACCTACTGTCTTTCATTCGTTATCAACAATGTTTATCCGTAAAGCATAAGGAGAGGAGAGCAATTTTAATGAATGTTCAGGCATCACGTTCCTGCTGGATGTTGTTTTTATTTGCTGGTTGAAAGGATGCTGCGGAATGTTAAGACTTAAAAACAGTAATTATTAGGTTAGCTCCAGTCTGCCTAACAGCATAGGGAAATATGATGAGAAAAGCAAACACAGAGATGATTTTAAAGCTGGTTGAGCCTGGAAGAAGAAAATGCTGATTCTGCCACAATTAGTGTTTGAATATTTCTTTGTTTTTAATCATTAAAAGCGGCTCTTCAGGAATTCAAGGCAATACATCAGAAGCACTGTATTCGGTTGCGGCAATAAAGCCCATCGGTTTTCAGCAAATAATCCGACCGATTGTATTAACTAAGATCAGTGGAGACCCAGTGTTTGTTCCAGCCCCCAGCTGTTTTTTTTTTGTTTGAAGCTAATATGATGAGCCTTTGATGACCCGTAATAAAGAGACATTAAACGCATGCACATTAAAAAGTGTTTTGGCAAACAGGTGGTGATAATTAACAACCACAGAACAAAGCCCATTTTTCAAAAACTTTGCTGAAGGCAGGATGAGATCATTTTCTGGCTAATGAATGTGTTTGTGAAGAATGCGCGCTTAAAGTAAAACCATTTTTTTTTCTAAAATTACCTAACTTTATTTTGTTTTCTTTCAACTGTTTCCAACTAGCCCCATTCAGGCCTGCTGACACAGAGAATGTGGTACGTTTCACCTCCTTTGGTGACAGCTTAGGCCGTTACAACATCTTCTACTATAGGCAAGAGAACGGAAGGTACGTCTACAGGAAGGTGGGATACTGGGCCCAAAGTCTGGTTCTTAACACCAGCATTTTACACTGGGCCGGAGGAGCACTACCCACCTCCCAGTGCAGCGACCCCTGCCAACCCAATGAGGCCAAAAGCATGCAACCTGGAGATGTTTGCTGCTGGATCTGCATTCCATGCCAAGCCCATCAGTACCTTCTGGACGAGTTCACCTGTGAGGACTGTGGTTTTGGAGAATGGCCTTTAGCCAACCTGACTGGCTGCTACGAGCTTCCTGAAGAGTACATAAACTGGTCAGATGCCTGGGCTGTAGGACCTGTGACCATCGCTTGTCTGGGTATGATGTGCACCCTGGCCGTGGCTGTAGTTTTTCTGCGTCACAATGACACTCCAGTGGTGAAGGCTAGTGGCCGTGAGCTGTCCTACATCCTCCTGTTGGGGGTTCTCTTGTGCTATGCCATGACCTTTATCTACATTGCCAAGCCGTCTGCAGTTGTCTGTGCGCTGCGACGTCTCGGCCTCGGGACCTCGTTCGCCGTGTGCTACTCCGCCCTGCTCACCAAGACCAATCGAATTGCGAGGATCTTTGGCGGAGTTCGCGATGGTGCCCAGCGACCTCGCTTTATCAGTCCCGCATCACAAGTGGCTATCTGCGCTGCACTGATCTCTGCCCAGCTACTGGTGGCTTTGGTGTGGCTCCTGGTCGAGGCACCAGGGGTCAGAAAGGAAATGAGTCCCGAGAGGCGTGACGTGGTGACTCTGAAGTGCAACAGTCTGGATTCCAGCATGCTGGTATCGCTCACCTACAACTGCATACTCATTGTCCTGTGCACGTTCTACGCCTTCAAGACCAGGAAGTGCCCTGAAAACTTCAACGAGGCCAAGTTCATCGGGTTTACTATGTACACCACCTGCATCATCTGGCTGGCATTTCAGCCCATCTTCTACGTCACTGCAAGTGACTACAGGGTGAGTGAAGATTCCTTTTTAATTGCAAAGTCTGTCTGAACAGCTCATTTAAACATTTATCAAACGCAACCAACCTAGGGTGAGGTGCGAATACATATTGGATAAGAAGCCAGTCCATCACAAAGCACTAGTAGTAAATTACCATCCACTGACAGAAACACAAGCATACAAATTAAACCTAGAGAACGTGGAGCTGTAAGTGAGCAACACTGCCACTCTGTTACAGTGTGGCACGCTGGACCTTAGTGAAGGACATGGTGAGAGGTTTATCCTCCATTATGTATAAACTTGCATGTTTAAGTAACAAAATGCGCTTCTTTAAAAAAAAAAATAACAGGGACAGGGAAATAAGGGCCACATGGCCCTTGACTTCTGCTGCTTAACCAGATAGATCCCGCAAATCAACCAACACAAACATGCGACGCACAGAGGCGTGAGCACGTAACACTCGGGTGTGTTACGAGTCCCTCCGGGAGACTGTGGGCGGCCTGTCGCATTTTATCAGTGGATTCGTTTCGCTGTGTGGCATGAGATGTCAGAACTCGGTTAGCTCCACAGTACACAGAGTTATCAAGAACGGCCCAAGGCTGTGTGAGCGACGATGCCAGGCCCGCCGTAGAAAACAGCTGTCACAAGAGATCACTGTGCCAGGAGGAAAGCTAACGTTTCCTCATCAGTGCAAAACGGAGCCTGAATTGAGGAAACCACTGCAAAGAAAATCCTGAGATGCGATGACAATGGGAGAAAGCAATCATGTTATGTAGTGGGAAAGATTGCAAGTCTTTATGGTGTGGCTTCAAAAGTAAGGTCATAAAGGTGACGCATTAAAAAAACATTTGCTTAGTGCACAGGAAACTAAAAAAGCTTTTAAATAAAAGGCCAACTCAGCCAAACGTTCATAAGTTTCATAACAAAAGTAGATATTAACTGCACAGTACAAATTTACCATGCTTTGGATGGGGTATGCCAGAACATAGTAATTAATATTATAACTGTGGTACATAATTGTGGTATAATAAAATGCACTCGCTAACACCAAGAAAACTCTGTCGATTGCTAGCATCTCACAAGGCTGCCAGGCGTACATCCTGTATGATAATTGTATGATAATTCAAATGCAGCGTGAAAATTGAAATATTTTGACTATTTTTTTGGAAAAGTAAGATCAATAAATCGTAACTCTGAGACTATCTGTACTGAAAAATATTCAAGCTAGTTGCTAAATATCAAGGCGTATCCCATTATACTTTCAACATACAGTATAACTTGTGAAAGATGTTTTAGTAAAAATCTAGGACTATTTTTCCTAATAAGGAAAAAGTTACAGCAGGTTTTGTGCAGCATCTCACTGTACAAGAGGTACTTTCCTGAGAATGGGCTAATGGTGTGCATAATCTGTAAACATTTCTAGGGGTCGCTTGGCGTTATACAAGCACCCTACTCTTACCAGCCATTTTCTGTTTGTTGCAATGAGTTCAAATTAGAAGGAAGCATTGCTCTAAACTTTTCTTGTAAACATGACTTTTGCTTCTTACTGTAGCTCTAAAAAAAGTTTGATCAAAGTTAAAAACTTTTATCGTTGCCATGCTACATTCTAGACCCAGCGATCACTTGTATCAAGATATAGCAGATGTTTACAACAGTCTGAAAAAATGTATTCGTAATGCCTTTGGCCATGTTTAAAATGTAGAATCATAACTAATGAGGAGTTCTGTCTCTGTGTGAAAACAGTTTTGAAAAGGATTAGTTTTAATGTATTCTGGCATAAAAGAGCGGCTCGCGGCGATGGGATTCAGCGAGGCAACCCTCGGCCTCGCAGACGGGAGCAAAGTGCAGCGATTGTCAGCACAACAAAGAGATCTGTATTTTCCTCACTCTCCCTTTTTCCTTCCCACAGCGGTTCAGCTCCTGTCGAGCCTCTCTTTGGTATTTTGTCCAGCATTTTACGGCTTGCCGCGGCGTAGCGCAGGGGGGCATTTCCAAATGAGCTCTGCCCGTCACACGCCGGTGTCTGGTGGGTTCGCAATAACAGCGTGGATGGAACCAAAGTTTTCATACAGAGAAAAAAAAAGTGTTGGAACCCAAATGAATTTCGGAGCTGCGGCTCTAGGAAATGTTTTCAGAATTTCAGCACAAATGAGATGGAGTTACTGCGGGAGACAACTGAAAGTATTCCAAACATCTGCTGAGTCTGTACACCTGTGCCATTACAACAAATTTTACACCGGACCATTTTTACTGACAAAATCTGCGCATTACAAAAGAAATCATTGTAGTTGACGTGTTCATTAGCGACTTAGCGATTTAGTGACAATGTGTCCATAGAAAACAACAAACCATTTTGGGGAAAATCTCAGAATATGAAATTGGTACGTGGTCTATAAGTCACCAATAAGAGGAAGCCTAAGCATGACACAAATCTCAAAATATAGCTACGGTACAAATACTATTCGGGTGATAGATAATGTTTACTTTGAAGAACCTTCGCGTTTATCTGAGCCTGTTTTCTGCTGATGACTAATAACTAAAAGTGAGCAGAAAATGATTTGCTCCAGTCACACTGCACTATTAGAGGACCTTCTGTGTATTATTGAATGTAAAACGGACTGCTAAATGAGATGCTTAGATCATTCTTTTCCATCTTTAACACTGTGTTACAAAACCGCCATCTCGATCTTCACTGCTTCTAAACTGTACTCCACAGGTCCAGACCACCACCATGTGCATCTCGGTGAGTCTGAGCGGCTCGGTGGTCCTCGGCTGCCTCTTCGCCCCAAAGATCCACATTATCCTTTTCCAGCCGCAGAAGAATGTGACGACACTGAGGAGCAAGGACAACCGGTTCTCCACAGCTGCTACAGCCCCCAGCTCCACCTACTCACACGGTAGGTCGAATACCTGCTTCCTATTTATCAGGGTTAAAGAAAAAATCTGAGGTGGATGAGAATTTTTTTCTATTACAATACTCAAACACTGTATTTTTGCAAATTTGAAACACATAAACATAAGGGGTACTCGTATTCGTACTGAAGCGTTTTAGTACAGGGTTTTCCGCAAGTTTGTTTAGTCTCCGCCTCGCACTTTCAGCGCAGTGTCACTGTGGCTCCTTGATCCGTAGCAGAAACACTACTTATACTATTCATGCATAAAATCGCTGCCACTTTCTGACATCGGCAATGTTCTTACAACATTCTAGCGATATGGATTATTCTCCTCACAATTGCGCATATCAAGGGAGTGAATGAATGAATGAAGGATGGAATGAATGAATGAATTGAATGAATAAATAAAAATCGAATGAATAAACAAATATCTCGTGTGTCAACAACAACAAAAAACAACAACAAACACATGCACACACTCATATACACACACTTTTAGGCCCAAATTGGGTATAACAAATTTTTCTTCATTCAACTTTATATAATCAAATACATTTTTGCCTATTTGATAGATTATTAGATTTAATCAATATAATAAAAATGTGCATTGCTTTAATTAGATTTATTCCATTTAATTCTTATAGATTTTATTTTTCATTTAAATCAATCAGACCTTATTTAATGTAAAATGTTGATGTTCGCAAATGTTAATAATAATAAAAAACCTTTATTAAAAATGACAAATATTGTTACGTTGTGTGTTTCTTCACCCTAAATTCAATTAAAAGCCCAGATGACTTTTGTGCACTGTTACACCCCTAATAAACATCCATTCTAAACTAGTTATATATTTACATATGTTTTCCCAGTAAACATTATTTCTAGGCTTTAAACTGACTTTTACTTTCAAGTACATCTACTGAATTTCCTCTGTCTATCAGCTCTAACTCCGTTCACGATCGTATACGAGTGGGATTCAGTCTTTTGGAAACAGAATCAAAGACTTTTATGTGGTTGACTGATCAGCACGGTTTCACCGAGATTACATCATGTTTCTGTGCTCAAAAGGTTAATAGTTGAAATGTCTCTCACTTGAACTGACCGTGAAACATTTGGCATTTCGTCCACAGCCTCAGCCGCGACCGTGGTTCCCACCGTGTGCAACGGACGAGAGGTAGTGGACTCTACGACGTCGTCGTTGTGAACGAGGGACCGTAAGACTGCACACGACTCCACTCGACTACACCATCTACAGTGATGTCATGGATAAATCTTTTATCAAAACCTCTTCTACCAAGGGTGCTGCTGTCATCTGTTTCAGGCACTCGAACTCAAATTCTAACTAAAACAAATACTTGACTATAAAAGTGTTCAGTAGTTAAAAAATCCTGTAAATGTGATTACGTGGAATGAACGTGCGAGTATGAACTAATGAGTGGGTTTGTTGCCACATATCATTTAAAGCTACAAGACTTCAATGGCAACGAACGAATGTTTGAAGTTTGGAATTGTTGGAAATAAAGTCGGACGCCAGACGGAGGCGTCTTTAAAACGACTTTGTCGACATGCTCTCACCAGTTTTTTGGTATTTCTTTTTATTTAAAAGAGTTTTAAAAAAGTAGTTTACTTGGGAACTAATCACTAAAAAAATGTTTTGGGTTTCATCCAATCACGTGCATTAATTCAGATTATTTCGCATCAGGTATCTTAATAAACCAGAAACTTGGTACACAGTTTTTCCATTCTCTTTCACCGCTCTGGTCTGATCACCAACCCAATAAAAACATTTAAAGATGATTAGACAAAGAAGTTAACATTTATTCCCCTTTGTATCACCACGATAAAAACACATTTACATGTATTAATTAAAAAAAGTTAACAATTCAGTACAATTCAGGTTTATTTCTATAGCGCTTTCACAATGGACTTTGTCCCAAAGCAGCTTCACAAAAGGTTGCCAGTTGCTCTTATGAGTCTCTTATGCAAACCTTTATAAGAAAGACAGTTTATTTAATTGGACATCTGTACATAAATACTCCTGATTTGGATTTATAACCTTCTGGTGCACATAACTAGCTAAGTCATGAACAGAGACACATCAAGATAAATTCTGTAGTAAAAACTCTGAACCCTCAGTCCTCCAAAAGACTCATCTACTTAAGATAATGAAGCGGCCCTCAAGAGGAACATCTGGTGAGAGAAAGTCAACCAGGGCGTGTTTAAAAAAAAAAAAAAAAATTCTGTAGTAAAAACTCTGAACCCTCAGTCCTCCAAAAGACTCATCTACTTAAGATAATGAAGCGGCCCTCAAGAGGAACATCTGGTGAGAGAAAGTCAACCAGGGCGTGTTTAAAAAAAAAAAAAAAAAGGAAGAAAAAGTGTATTTGAAATGCACTCGTATGAGGTGTGTTGGTGAAGTGAATGCTTGACAGTGCACTTTGGAGTTTAAGGAACATAAACAAATCCATATTTGACTTCCAATCTGGACTTCACTGAATGAAGCTCATCAGGTAACAATATGTTCTTCTTCAGTGATAGCACCAAGACACACACTTTCCAGCGTCTTGCTGTAGGTACAACCCTGAAAAGTTGTTCTTAAATATGTATACTGTTCCTACACCTACAGAATTTAGGCAAATGATTGCGCATTTATATAGACCTCTATTTACATATATAATTATTCTCAGTGTTTTGCTGTTAGACTAGTTCAGTGTGTTTCATTGATAGCACTGAGGTTCAGATATTGTATGTGCAACGATCAAGTAAATAAACGACTTTTCAGGGGGTGTATTTACTTTTTCCACTTATTAGAGCGTTTTTTTGGAAATTCGATCGCGTTTGTGAACCTGACTTGAAGCGGAGCACCGGCAGGACGAGCGCCGGAGCTCCGCCATGTTTTACTGCAGTAGCTCATTAGCAGATTTTTGCTTTTGTACTTTACGTGTCGTTAATATAATGAAATGTCCCATGTTTTCTTTCCATGCACTAGTCTAGTGGCGATGCAAGAACAAAAATCCCTAGAGTCAGTATTTCCTTTTGAACTTGAAGACTAAATCTGTAGTGTATCAGATTTAAATAAAGTATTTGAAAGTAGCTATAACTATAAAAACGAATGTGTTTCAGTGTGAACTTTGGTGAACCGGTCAGTGCTATTCCTGTAATATATGTAAATAAACTTTTTTTTAATGACAAGTCTGTCTGTTTCATTACAGCGCTGAGAAAGTGTAATGAGTGACGGAGATTCCTCTTTTCCTTTTTTTTTTTTTTACCATTTTCCCCAAAAAGGGGATTTATTTTTTAACTGGACACAAAATCTCATTTGCACACAGAACTAATTTTAATTCTAATTAATTTGTGTTTTTGTGTTTTACCGAGTTTACTACATAGAAACAACAAGAACATCTGTGTCTCTCAAAAAAAATGTTTCTCTACACTTATGACAGCCACTGTGCATGCATTGTTTTATATAAACGGAAGTAAGAATAACTTGGGAAGTAAGAATAACCTGGGAATTCTGTCCTAAACTGTATCATGCTAAAATCACGAAGATACTCTACTATTAATGCACCGACAGGCTTTTCAGCTCATATTGCCCACAATTCATTGCGTGTACATTCACCTCACAAATTTCAACCTGTAAACATGGCAACCATATGTATCCAGTGCTCTCATTGAGGGGGGGCTGGGAGGGGCTGGGAGGATCCGGGCCCCCCCCTATAAGGCATTAAGGGCCCCCATGACAACAACTAGGGACCCCCAATAAGACTTGACACAATTTGAGCACTGAGTGTAGACCGGTGATGTTTTTTCTTAAAAAAGAAAACAAAAAAACAACACAATTTCTTATTGTAGTATCAAAGAGCCCAAATCAGTAACTAAATGTGTTGCAAATTGAAATGAAAGAAATGATGACGTATTAATTATTTAAGGAATGATAAGGAAAAACTGAGATGTGTAATGAGGCATCGACATGCTCTTTTGCTACACACGCAAAAGTCTTATCATTTTTTCTCCACGGAAAACAGATTTTGTGGGCGTCGGCAAATGCAAATCAGCTGCGCCGTGTGCGCGCGCCCGTTAATTGACGCGTGATTGGCGTTCATTAGAACGCGGGCACGCGCGCCGGGAACGGCTTAATCAGCGTTTATTAGAATTTCAGTACAAATGTTTATTAAAATCACCCTTTCGCTTAACCGTGACAAAACAACTTACTTTTTAAGATATTTCAGAAATACTGCTGAAGGTAGCAGCATTTTGCTTTTAAATAAATTATTTTTTGACATTTTATTTGCTTAAAATATTTTAGTCAAGTGCCTTTTTTAAATCCCTATTTTGGATAACAGTGTTGTACTAAAGTCGTTCAATATCTTACTATCAGTGATATATTTCACTTATATCAGTAAAATGAGGAGATAAGGAATAAAAACTTACTTCTCTTTGCCTGAGGTGACTTCTTGTTGAACACGTGACTCTGGACTGTTCCATGTGTTCCATAGGGGTGGGACGTTTTCATTTAACAGCTGAGTCAATCAACCAAAATAGAATTGTTTTTATCTGTATGAGATGGTAAATAGATTCACATTTCAGGGGGAATTTTTTTTTAAAATTAATGATTGTATTTAAAGCTAAAGTGTATTTTAATAGACTTCATTACAAAATGTTGCTTGTCATGTTGCTGAGAAACCAGAAAGTCCTTAAATGCTCCTTAAAAGAGGATCCACTGCTACGAGAAGGTTGTGAGAATCAGCTGTTATTATAGAAACAATAACGTGTTGATAAAGTGAATATAAACCTGCACTACAGTCACTATCCAGGTATAAGGAGACATAATAAGGAGTCAAAGTTTGGGAACGCAAGCGTACTTTATTTTATGATTTCTGCACAATGTAATCGTATTAAACAGAACAGATTAATAAAGAAGAAAACAAATCTCCACTCGCGTCTTCAGAGCGTGTTAACGTGTTCCTGCTCTACCGTCGTAGAGTCTTTGTTCAGTCTTTTCAGAGGAATGATGTAAAGTCCGTTCTTGGCCTCCTTTATCCTCCACCATCGTCCAAGTCTAAAGAGAACAACACAGGTGCTAAAATCTCCTTCCTACATTGATGCTGCGTTTAGCACAACTGAGAAGTGTCGTTTTTTTTCCCCCACCAACATCAACCCAAGTTTTGGAAATAACAGACGAGTATCGAAGCTGGAAATTTTTGAATATTACAAATATATATATAAAAAAAAAAAAAAAAAAATGCAACAACAAAAAAACATTTGGTCCATTTCTCTCAAAAAAAAAAATGCAACAACAAAAAAACATTTGGTCCATTTCTCTCTAGTAGATGAAGTATGCCATCTATTCTATGGAGTAGAAACGCATGCAGCCAACATTCTGTATGTAACAAAAACCCGTCTGATTAAAAAGCAAAAAATGTCACTAGGAGTCAGTGCTTCAGTGTGAGAATTAGGAGCTGGAGGTCTGATCAAAGGATTTATTTTTTTCATACCCTGACTTCTCAGACTTACAAAGACTTTTCAGCTCACACTGATTCATGAAGAGTGTGTCGTTAAATAAATAACACCTGCACATTTTTTTTTTATTATCAGAATCGTATGTACTTCTGTTTAAGCTTGGACCTCAGGCTGCAGGAAAGCAACCTGAAATTAGCCTTTTGCATAGCAACAGTGCCACCATGTGGCTGCATCGTGTTGGTGCACCAAGTGCTGTATATTTATTTGCTGCACTGTTTGTAAAAAAAATCACTAAACAATCACAGAACTGTTATGATGATGTGTACCTGTGCTCCTGTCCAACACCCGCCACCAGAAACTTGCCCGTGTTGGAGAATTTCAAACTATTCACAAAACCATTCTGAAAAAAAAGGAGAAAAAATTAATATATTCATGATCTAAATGATTTACTGTATACAAAGCAACAACATACATGCAGAAACAGAGGGAAAAGCCGTATGTTTTTTGAGAGACACATGCATGTTCCTTTCGATTCTATTCAACAAAAAAGTTCTTCTGCTTCGTTTAGTCTCTTTAACTACACACAGAGCACTGTGTTTCCCCACAGACCATTATTATTGATGCACCACCCGCTAAACTCTGAAGCGCTCTGAAGCAGATTCGTATGGAAGCCCGTTTCCAATACATATTAAATAAGTTTGGCCAATTTATATATTTTTCCTTTGAAATTCCAACTATTTCTCGCAATTCCAACTTTATTTATGGCAATTCCGACTCCCCCCCCCCTCACAATTTACACATTGAAAATGAAATGCGCTACAATCGAGTCACATGGTTTCTCCGTGTCGTTTCTCACCACTGGAACGCTGAAGATCGGCTCCAGGCCCCGAAATCCCGGCAAACACTTCCACAACTGTACAGCAGCATTATGGGAGCCTGAGGAACAACACAAGAGCATAGAGGAGTGTTTATGAGACTATCAAGAGCTTCCACCTGCCTATCACTATCTGTCCATCTCTTTCTTTTCCTCTCTGACTGTCTGTCTCTTTCTGTTTTACTTCATAAATCTCTCTCTCTCTGCCCCATCACTCACACACTCTCTCTCTCTGCCCCATCACTCACTCCCCATCTCTTTCTCTCTCTCTCTCTCTCTGCCCCATCACTCACTCTCTCTCTCTGCCCCATCACTCACTCCCCATCTCTTTTTCTCTCTCTTTCTGCCCCATCACTCACTCCCCATCTCTTTCTCTCTCTCTCTGCCCCATCACTCACTCCCCATCTCTTTCTCTCTCTCTCTCTCTGCCCCATCACTCACTCCCCATCTCTTTCTCTCTCTGCCCCATCACTCACTCCCCATCTCTTTCTCTCTCTCTCTCTCTGCCCCATCACTCACTCCCCATCTCTTTCTCTCTGCCCCATCACTCACTCCCCATCTCTTTCTCTCTCTCTCTCTCTGCCCCATCACTCACTCCCCATCTCTTTCTCTCTCTCTCTCTCTGCCCCATCACTCACTCCCCATCTCTTTCTCTCTGCCCCATCACTCACTCCCCATCTCTTTCTCTCTGCCCCATCACTCACTCCTTATCTCTCTATCTATCTGCCCCATCGTTTACTCTCTCTTTCTCTGTCCCATCACTCACTCACTCTCTCTTCCCCATCACTCACTCTCTCTCTCTGCCCCATCACTCACTCTCTCTGCCCCATCTCTTTCTCTCTCTCTGCCCCATCACTTACTCCCCATCTCTTTCACTCTCTCGCTCTCTGCCCCATCACTCACTCTCTATCTCTCTGCCCCATCGTTTACTCTCTCTTTCTCTGCCCAATCACTCTCTCTCTCTCTCTCTCCCGGAGTGGAGATGTTTACAGTGTGATCGGGGTGATAGAGTTTGAGAGTGTGTGGGTGTGTGAGAGAAAAACAGAGAAAGGGAGGAAGATTGCAGATGAGTGTGTGTACTTGAGGATGTGCTTAAGTCTTTGAGCGAGTGTGTGTACACACAAATCTCTGATGTGATTATTATAAAAGCACTTGCGAGTTCCCGGATGAGTGTAATTCTTAATACTAAAGTAATGATCATTCATTATTTTAAAAAAAGTGTAATTAATAATTATCAGTTACAACCGAAACGACGGCGTGTGTGCACCTGAGGCACCTGAGGCAATGGTATCAGAGTTGTGAAGCGCCGCAACTGATGACACCCAGTACGGCCCTTCCAGCCCGGCGTCGCCATGGAGACCGTGTGCCTGCTTCAGCGTGGTCAGAGGCTTCTTCTTGCTCACGGACCAGACAGACACACAGCTGGGGACACACACACACACACTTTAGAAAATATTCCTTTTTTCAAGAACGAAGCTTCATTTCACTCTGTCTATAGTGTATAAATATTGGAGATCGGCCGATCGTGGATTTTACTGATACCTGGATTAAAACGTACTTGTTTAAATTTTTATAATAGACACTGGATAAAAAAATTATATGAATCTTATCAATAATAAGTATGATGTTGCGCTCTCCGTGCAGCGCGCAGTCTCGCGTGTAAAAACAAACAGAACGTTGTGTCAGCGATTTGCCTCTAGAGGCCGCTCTCGTAAAGAGAGTGGACCAGAAGCAGGGATTTTTGCAGATGGCTGATAGTTCCAGCAAACAAACATCAATGCTGATTAATCAGCGAACCTCTAATAAATAGAACACACAGAAAATCTGAACCTTCAGCTTCTTACCCATCGTCCCCTCCTGAAACCATGTGTTCTTCATTAATGAGCTGAACGCAGTCAATGGAGCTCCTTTAAAAACAGAGGAAACGATCAAAACAGAACATTATGGATTTAAGGGAGAAAATCGTCTCATTCACCTCCCTACATAAAACATGGCCACGTGAGACTCACTCGTGTCCCTGGAAGACGAGCTGTGTCTCCTCTGCGATCTTCCACACACGGACCGTTCGGTCACGACCCCCTGCGGTCACACACCGCTCCCGTCCCAAGCAGTCTAAAGCCGTGATGGCGTCCTGATGCCCAAACCTGGAGAAAAGAACAATTTTAATAGTGTTCCTGTGTGTGTGTGTGTGGTGTGTGTGTGTGTGTATAAATCTCAACTAGATCACATTTTAAAGATAATCTTATACACACAAAGCGTGTGTTCACGTACAGAGTTTCTACATAGGCGTTCTCGTCCACGTTCCACACTTTGATTGAGCGATCGTGAGAAGCGCTATACAGGTCATGTGTTCCTTTCCTGAAAGCCAAACCCTGATAAATAAAAAAAACATAAGATATGAATGACATGTTTTAGCAGTTCAGCTCTAATTGGTAGTAACTTCTATGTCAGTGTGCGTCAGTTCTGCGGTATTTTATTTTTTATATAACTACGAGAAGACATTTCTCCGTCTGCTGCTCCCTCACCGAAACGGCGTCTCTGTGTCCCGTGAACTTGTACAGATGTTTACATGTTGCAGCTTCCCAAATCATGATCAGCTTGTTCATGTCTCCTGTGGCCTGAGAAAGAAGTCATGATATAGTACAAGAATATCTGCAAGGATACCTGCTTTAAATCTCTACTTCAAACCTAATAGTACCTGTGTTTAAACACACCATGTGATACATCACACACACACACACACACACACACACACACACACACACACACACACACACACACACATTTAGTGTTTTCTCTCACCAAGTATTTGCCATCAGATGAAATGGCCATGCAGAGGATGTGTCCCGTGTGACCCACGTGCCGCTCCTCAGTTCCTTTTCTCCCTCCTGGGATCTTCTGCACCTTCTTCCCGCTCTCCACTTCCCCTACACACACACACACACACACACACACACACACACACACACACACAGGCCATCATGTCTATTACAAGACTTCTTTATTTCCTTCCACAGACAGAGAGCTGCTTTACAAACTCCAAGTAAAATGTCTTGTCTTCTCACCTCCCACACACACACACACACACACACACACACACACACACACACACACACTTAGCCGTGACGGTGTGAAAAGATCATGACCCAGAAACCCACATGTTAATACTGCAGGAGGACTGACAGGAAACAATGTTAAGTGTTTATGGATGAATAAACACTGTATGACCAAAAGTATTGGGACACTGTAGTTTCTCCAGCCCTATGTGGTTCTTCACCAAACTGTTCCCACAAATTTAGGGGCACACAATTCTATCTAGACGTCTTTGGATGTTGCCGCATCAAAGTAACCTTCACTAGGAGACCCAAACCTGTTTCCCGCTTGACAATGCTCCTGTGCACAAAGCCAGCTCTATGAAGATCTGGAGTGGAAGATCTCCTGCTATTGAGCTTCAACCCTGTTGAACACTGACTGCACCACAGGACTCCTCATCTACCCTACATCAGTACCTGACATTACACACCTTTGTGGCTGAAAGAATTTCCAAAAAAAAAAAAAATCAAAAGCTAGTGAAACATCTTCCAGAAGAGTGGAGCTTTTTATACCAGCACATGGAGACTAAATGTGAAAGAACAACAATCTTATGGTCAGGTGTCCACAAACTTTTGCCCATATAGAGTATAAGATTTAGAATTATATATATCTATTTTTTTATAAACCTAAACACAACAATTACGAGTGGAAGCCTCAAGACCATCAGCAGTGCGAACACCGTAATCACACGCCACGGGAAAAGTGTTTCAGACGTTTTTAAAGTGTGTGTGAGACAGTTACACTTGATGATGGAACAGTCTTTAGATGCTGAGAAGATGTGTTTCTCGTCCGGGGTGATGACCAGACACGTGACGGATAGCTTGTGGCCTCTGAGCAAGCGGATCTCGCCAGGATCCGGAGCTTTGAGCTGCACGTGAGCACAAAACAAGAACATCAGAATCCTGCACATTATCAGCTACTAAATGATGAAATTCAATCAAATGAGTGTCAAACTAAATAAAATCAAAGATTCCGTTTAGATCAAAGCAAACATCAAAGATTCCAGATCAAAGCAAACATCATTAGGAATATCAGTGTTGGAGGAAATGTACTTCATTACCGTACTTAAGAATTTTCGGCTTCTTTCTGGTTGTACTGATTTTTATAGATATAAGCGACTTTTACTCTCATCGCAACTACATTTATGAGAAGAGGCCCAATTTCTTTAATTTTATTTGTATATTGAATATTAATGGTTCTTCTACTTTGTGACAGGATGCTGATCTACATTTTCTCTCTTCCTGGACGCTGCAGGTTTTTGTGTTATTGTATTTTTGGGTTGAGTTTGAAAATTTGGAAAATATTGGAAATATTTGAATACATTCACAACCTCCAAGCCTGGAGACACACCACTCAGTACTGCTGTGAGGAAGCAGGAACTCGTCTCACCTCGTTAGCGATGAGTCTCTGAAGCTTGCCTTTCTGTTCCAGCTGTTGAGAGGTGAAAAATGTTATCACGGTCATTGAAGGAAATTATTAAAGCGACGTTCAAATGACCGTCGAAGCTTTAAGGAAGAGAAGAGAGAGAGAGAGAGCGCGTACCACATCCTCCCGCAAGCGTCCTGCTACCAGGTCCGACTCAAACACCTCGTCTTCTGCCTTCTTCTCCTCTGCAAAACAAAACTGCGTTTACTTCATGATGCTTAAGAGCCGTCCCGTGTGCATCACTTCCTCTCCAAAAGCTGTTGGCTGAAAACTTTTATAGCTGCAACAGCACTGACGGGGACGACGGCGTTTTAGTGGCACGTAAAAAGAAAAAAGATTACGAGAATGACGTCGTATCAACGTGAGAAAAAGTAAAAAATAAATAAAAAATATTTCAACTTTTTTTTCACATTGATGCTATTTGAAGAGGTAACGTTTCTCACGAGACTATAAGGATGATGATGAAAGAAATCCGGAGGAGATCAGCATCATCTGCATCTCCAAAGTCACCTGTACTTCAGCCAGGGGTCACGGTGTGTTGTGGCATATGGATTTATAGGAATCAACAGAGAGTCTAATACGTAGAAACGGGATGTGACGTGGATGTAAACTGTATCTGCTGTACGTCCAGGCTGCTTAACCAAACATCTGAAGATGGAATTATTGAAAATGCAGGTTTAGGGTAATTCTTCGCGTGAGAGAAAAGTCTGATGCGGTCACCAAGACCTCAGTCAGATGCATCTCCTGCGATGGAAACCCTGGAAAGGAGATATGATCAAAACGGATACCTTCACTGACCTTCTTCTCTCAGCTGCTCCAGATAAAGCTTGGCCAGACGCAGCTTCTTCTCCTGCGGCGTCTCCTCGATCTCCTCGTCCTCCTCATCGTCCTTCTGCTTTCTACCCTGTGCGTCATCGCTGGACAGAAGAGACACAGATTATGGACTCAATGATCACCTGGAAGAGTTTTAATACTATAAAGAGCAGAAGGTGTTTGCTTCAGTCAGGCGGCTCACTTTTCGTTTTCTGACTCGCTGGAGATTTCCTCATTCAGGCGTTTGTTGAGTTTCTTCCCTCGACCTTTTCCACTCTGACGATCAGCCTTGAGACAAAAAAACAAAAAGTTCACTGTCAATCTACAACCTGAATACAGAGGGTGAATAATACACACACCTCAAACTCAATTATTAGATAAAAATGCACTTAATTATATTTAGGTAAATTGTGATTGGAGGTGGAGAGACAAAACATTTCAGTTCTAAGGTGTGAAATGTTTTCACATGTTTAC
>MU593954.1:3053914-3239809 GCA_024362625.1 Silurus asotus
CCAGCCAGACTTTTCAGAAAGCTTATGATTACCATAGCAACCATTTGTCCTTTTTTGTATGTTACATAACGGCACAATCATGTCGGCGTGTGACATGTGCTCATGAGTTATTATTCGTTGCTATAGAAACGGTCAGGTATTAGAACAGGTGGAATAATTTAAACTGGTGTTTCGCAGCTGCACTACTGTCAGGGTATAGACAGATTGCTGTTATAGACAATTAATCACCACATTCTGTACATCCTTCTTTCTTTTTATCACAGCAAGCTGAAGTTTTTAAATATGATAGATTTTGAATGGTAATAGGTAGAGGGATGAAGGGATAGATGATAGATAGATAGATAGATAGATAGATAGATAGATAGATAGATAGATAGATAGATAGATAGATAGATAGATAGATAGATAGATAGATAGATAGATAGATAGATAGATCCATACAGTCGAAGATAAAGAGATGGGATCTCACGGCGTTTGATGTTATAAAGAAATCGGCCATGTTCTTATATAACTGTCATAATCTAAAACAACTCTTTGTCCTGACCTTCGTGTACCTCATTAATATACACCGTGTACAAAACTCGGTCCATTAGAGCAGATTAGAGAGGATAAAATCAGAAGCGTGCCACATGGCCTGAACTAATGATCCTGTAGCAGTGAAGCATTCTGGGAAACTTTCTGAGAAGATTCTGAGAAAGGCACAAAATGGACACGATGCTCAATGAAAGATGCTCATGTCTACTCTCTGGACATGTGTGTGTTTACACGTGTTTGTGTGTGTGTGTGTGTGTGTGTGTGTGTGTGTGTGTGTGCTGGACAGAGGTTTAAAGACAAGGCAATATTTTATGTTTTGTACTCGCTTTCGTTATCAACGTTTCACACCACATGGGTGAGGAGTGTGTTCAGAGATAAAGCTCTTTGGTTTCCTCATCTGAACGAGTAAAAAAAAAAAGCGTCGGAGCCGAGTGTGCAAGCCCTCACCCCTATCCATCAGATGCATCAGATCTTGATGGATCTGATAGATAGGGGTGAGGGGTGCAGATCTTTCACAGCGATAAAGCTAAAAAAAAAAACACGCCATGCGGCCGTGATGATGTAACACACACACACACACACACACACACACACACACACACACACACACACACACACACACACACACACACACTTTTATAACAGCCATTAGTGCCTATAAAGTGTATTCAGTGCCTGGATGAAAAAACAGGTCTGAGATCAGGATGCTTGTTGGGCTTTAGACGGCATTTCACGTTTCAGGTTCGATTCTGACCCTCAATAATCAGAACTGTTCAGAGTGAACTGGGAATCTTTTCTTAACATGCTGCTCAATTTACATGCTTGCAGTTTTGAGGATTTGTGTACAGTTTGTTGATTTTGTTAAGATTTTGAGTAGTGTGTATATGTGTGTGTGTGCGCTGTATGTGAGATGTATTATGAGTGCATGTTGTGCGATTGTGTGGGAGGATGTTTTTGTGCATGGGGGTTTTGTGTGTGCGCGTGCATTTCAGAAAGAAAACAAGAGAAAGAGATTGTGTGTGTGTGTGTGTGTGTGTGTGTGTGTGTGTGTGTGTGTGTGTGTGTGTGTGTGTGTGTGTGATGAGGTGCAGGTGACAGTGACCTCACTCTGATGCTAATGCCGCTTACAGCAGAAAAGCCTCCCGCAGCTGCAACCCAACAAGCTGCCTCATTATACTCACCATCAAAAGGTTAGCAAGAGAAAGAAAGAGAGAGAGAGAGAGAGAGAGAGAGAGAGAGCAAAAGACAGAGAGAGAGCCACACAGAAAGACAGAAAGAGAGTAGGGATGTGAAATGAGAAGGAGGTCACTGGGAGATGCAGGAAGATGCAGCGCGACCAAAGGAGCTAGCGATAGAGAGGGGCAGAAAGAACGAGAAAGGGAGCAAGAGAGAGAGAAAGAGAGTGAGAGAGAGAGAGAGAGAGAGAGAGAGAGAGAGGGTATAATACCAGAGAAATACAAAGAGTTTATCATGAATAATTCTCAGTGATCATACTCCCACTCTTTCGATTCAGTAACGACTCCCCCCATGCCGGACAAATATTGAACCAAACGATTATGAGTCTAGAATTAAGCAGAAAACTATGTGACACACTTTAGCGCTTATAGAACAAGTGGAAAATAAAGAGTCGCAAGGCCTGATACTCATCACTGGACTGTAAAGCGATTACACTGTCATAACTTCAACTTGTACTTGAGTAAAAGTATGAAAGTATTTGCTTTCAAATGTACTTAAGTATCCAAAGTACTAAGATTTATTACGGCTATAATGTTCCTAGTATCATTTTTAGCACGCTGATCTATTAATATAATGATATTAATGAGTCAAACACTGATTGAGTTCTATTAAAATTATCATGAGCCCAAAACCTTCTTTTGAACTGCTTAAAAAAAAAATTACACAAATCAGGTCACGTGTGTTGTGGCGAGTTCGAGTCTGGAGTTATTTATTCCTCTCTAAATGATCAGTAGATACATCAAGTGCCAATCAAAACAAGTTTAAAACAGAGCGTGCGCTCGACCCTGATTGGAGGATCGCTGCGTGTTTCACCAGTTACGTTTTTTTTCCTCATTAATAAAAAGAAACAACAACGATTTCACAAAATGTAGTTGAGTAAGAAGTAGAATATTTAACTTTGAAGTGAAATCTGCCTAAATGGAAGTACTTCAGTAAAGTTCAGATAAATGAAAAAGCTACTTAAGTACAGTAACGAATTACATTTACTTCCTTACTGTCTACCAAGTAGTCAAGTAATCACATCATAAGCCATCATAAGGTATATTTGAATGGAATATTGTGAGATATTACTATCAATACCATCATGACATAACATTTTTTAAAATAAGTTTAACAGGATTTTTTACTTATTACCCATTTGTTATTTCATTAACAGCTCTGGCCTGTGATTAGTCAATCCCGGCGCCCCGTGTGTTGGACAATGGAGGAATCTGTGATCGTGACCCGAGTTGCTTAAATCGAAGCTCCAAAGATGGCAGCCTCTGGATTTTCTCAGCTCCCCAACCTCAACGAAACACAATCCAACCGCTCCCTGGAACATGGCACATCCGTGCACCCAACCCCCAGCATGCAGCTGGGCACTATGTCCAACCCACAGTCCCGTCTCCGTGATGCCATGGGCCTGGCTGCCATGGTGGTATTAAACGCCGTGGCTCTTTTGGCAAACCTGGCTGTTCTGATCGTCGTGTTGAAGGCACCACACCTGAGGAAGTACAGCTTCGTGTGGCACCTCTGCGGAGTAGATGTGCTGTGCGCGGCACTCCTCATGCCCCTCGCCATTGTGTGTGGCTCACCGATCTTTGCCGGGGTCATCTTTACGCCCCTGGAGTGTCGCCTGTACGTCTTCCTCAACGCCTTCCTGATCTCTGCCTCCATCTTTACGGTGACAGCAATCAGCGTCGAACGCTACTACTACATCGTGCACCCGATGCGCTACGAGGCCAAAATGACTCCCCGTATTGCTGCTGCGGTTATGGCATTGGTCTGGTTGGCGTCCGCTGTCCTTGGATTGGCCACTGTGTTTGGGTGGCCCAGTTATCGCCAACACAGCGCTATCGCTGCTGCCCACTGCTCGCTTCACTGGAGCCACAGCGGGCACCGGCGTGTTTTCTCCATTATCTTCTGCGTGCTTTGCTTTTGCGTCCCCTCTGCCATTATCCTAGCCGTTTACGCCAATGTCTACAAGGTGGCGCACATGGCTGCCCGACACAGGGGTCCTCTGCCTAGCTGGGTGCCTGCAACACCCCGTCCAAAACACCGCTCGGACTCGGTCAACAGCCAAACCACCATCATCACCAGCAGCTCAAGTGTAAGAAGAGGGACAGGGACACACGCATCTCGCCGGCCACGCCGCACCCTGGTGGGGGGTAAAGCAGCGCTCACACTGGCAGTCATCGTGGGCCAGTTTGTACTCTGTTGGCTACCGTACTTTGCCTTCCACCTACACTTGTCCCTGGGTGTCGCCCACAGCTCGGCTGACGAGGCGGAAGGCCCCGTCACGTGGCTGGCCTACTCTTCTTTCGCTGCAAACCCTTTTTTCTACGGCTTGCTAAACCGGCAGATCCGTGAAGAGGTGTGTAAGACGATGTGCTGCTGCTGCCGCTCGCCCAGCAGACCCACCAGACCACCGGCATCGGGACACGATGGCGCCTCGGTGCGTGAAGATTTCCTGCACTTTCTGAAGCGCAGCAGCTCTGTGGATGCCACACGCAGCAGTTACAACACTGCAACTCCCAGAAACACACTGGATCAAACAGGGTTCAGGATACCAGGACAGATCCCTGAGGAACTGACCTAGGTGCCTGGTAGAGGGCATCCACAAAATTAATATTAAAACGGTTAAAATCTGAAGTATTGAGAATGCATCCAAGTGTGGAACGATGAAATTTTGATCCGAATATGGAACATTAATATGGATCCAAATCTGGAATGTTTAAACCGGATACAAATCGGGTAGAAAGAAATCTGGCACATTTACAAAGGATACCAATCTGTAACATTCTAAAAGATTAGAATCTGGAACATTTAACGCTGATCCATTGCGGAATATATAAAATCATCTCCAAAACTGGACAGGTTATATCAGATGCAAATCTTTTATGTTCCAAGCAGGTCCAAATCTAGAAGGTCCAAATGTGAGACATTTTAAAAATGGATCCATATCTTGAACTTTCAAATCTGAAAGATTAAAATCTAAATCAAAGTTAAAATCTGGAATATCCGGATGGCAAGTCTGGAACGCTTAAGTTACTAATTTAATTTAACCTTTTAATTGGAAACCAAAAATCTGGACTGTTTAATCAGATCCGAATTTGGTACATTTACATTGGACACAAATTGGTAACATTGAAAATGGGTCCTAAACTAAAACTTTCAAATCCTGAAGATTTGGACTCAGATTCAAATCTGGAATGTTCAGAAAAGAAATAAATGGAAAAAATGCAGAACACGGTAAAGAAAATATGAAAACTGCTCTATAATTCCTGCTAATTTAATTTAGAATTTGCACAAATGCCAGGTGCAGGTATAATCACAAATCTGGAGGGGGGAAGATCAAAAAAATATAGCGTTTGAATCTTTTTTGGGTCTGCTTTGCCATGCTAATGGCATGTTATATTAAGTAGTCAAGCCAACACACACGCACACACACACACACACACACACACACACACACACACACACCTTTTTTACAGGGCTGTTAATGTATACTGACTTTTAACATGGACTACCCCACTGGTGATTTATTTTTTTTTTATATCGAAGATGTATAGAATATTAATAGAAATGACCAAATTTCTGGTCTGTTCCTGAAGTAAAAGGTGTGTGTGACTTGAATTAGATTGAATCAGACATCCAAAAATCTAATTACGATGCTGAGGTCATGATATCTGAGTCGACTTCAGATGCTCAGGGCTGTTCGTTTTACAGAGAAGTGGGCAGGAATTTCTTACACAATAACGCCTTGAAATATCATCTTCATCTGCGTTTTATTTAGAACCGATACAAAAATTTCATGGAGGTCCATGACAACACGTTTTTCTTTATTCATTCGCCTTAAAACACATCAAACCACAATGACAACTCAGAAATTTGTATCAGAAAACCCCCAGTATTGCCATTATTTCATTTTCGATTTAACGAGTATCCTGAATTTAGGTTCAAGTGTTTGTTGTTTGCTGATTCACCTCATTTTACGCAGCTGCACAACACTAAAGACTCTGTATTAGTGTATGTTACATGGTGGTGTTCAATATATTTTAAATATTTTATATGTTAAAATGTTTTAACATTCATTTTCAGTCATTTGTGATGTGCAAAAATATATTTATTTGGATTTGTATTTATTCGAGTTGAAAAGCTGTGCCTCTTTTTTTTCTCCATGTGACTCTGAAATGTTTCTGAGATGTTTCTCCTGTCTCCCCGCTGAATAAAACACCCTTCGCTTAGTCACGTGCACAGCGTTACACAACGTGTCTTTGTTATGAAGAAAGAAAAAAAATGATTTAACAGGCCTGGCGAGCTCCGCTGCTGGATAATGTGTCTACAAGTTGAGGTCCGGGGGATGAAGAAAGACCTGCTTATCACTTAAAAAACATAAGTAATGGCATTATCAACGCCTGCTCCTTTTAATACTCCATAACAAGCCAGTAACTAAAACGCCACGTTATGAAGTGGAGCTTTTTTTGTTCAAACACTGCTTTAACCCTGTTGGGGTTCCTAAAGAACCTGTTCCTTGGCACAGATCAAACAGTATGATTACAGGACATCAGTACAATTACAGAACCAGTATGTAGATGTTGCATGAATTGGATTAACCAGCCATAGTTCAGTGCCTGTCTGACAATAAGTTATCTATCTATATATATATATATATACATCTGAGAATGATCTAGAGTGGTGGATGAAGTACACAAACCATGTAGTTGAGTAAAAGCAGAGATACAGTAGGTAAAATATGACTCCACTTGAGTAAATGTGACTCTCAGCACACTGATCTATTGATGATTGATTTCTATTACAATGATCACAAGCCCAAAACCTTAAACTATTTAAAAATAAATATATGGTGTAAACGAGGTCATGTGTGTTGTTGTGAGTTCGAGTCTGGAGTTTCTTTATCGTTTATTCATCTGTAAATGTTCTGCTTGATGTTAAACTGATGCTGATCTGTATGTCGGTGATCAGTAGATACACCAAGCGCCAATCAGAACAAGTTCATAACAGAGCGTGCGCTCGATTGGTGAATCGCTGCGTGTTTAACCAGTTATGTTTTTATACTCATAAATATAAAGGATTTCACAAAATGTAGTCGAGTAAAAAGTAGGATATTTGACTTCCCCCAAATGGAAACACTTCAGTTAAATACAGATACGCGAAAAAGCTGATTACGTACAGTAACGCATTACGTTTACTTCACTAATGCTCACCACTGCGAAAATCATTAGATATCACATAGAAATGAAGTTGAAGCTACAAAATATGAGTAGGGTTGAGATCAGAGTTCTATAGCACATCTTCCACTCCAGCCCATGTAAAGCATGTCTTCATAAAGCTGTGCAAAGAAGATTAACTGAAATAGTTTTTTTCACCTTGATAACATGATCATCTGATGAAACCAGATTAAACCCTGTGACACAGATTACTGAGAAACACATATTAATATATACTATAGACTCATCTACAAAATATTCTATATAAAACTTGCCATGCATCATACAATAACACTATTATAGGGCTTACTGTACCACACAGCCTCTGTTTTAAAGCAGCTTACCAGCCACTTCTCCATCTGTCCATCCACAGCAGAGGATTTATCAGAGAATAGATAGATTTGCCAAAATATCAGATCAGAGTATAGAAAGTAAAACTGTCCCACTAAAAATAACCCCCAATGTGCAGGCTATAAATGTGCTTCTGCTGATCCTTGTGTCGTTTCTCCTGTTTAGATTTAAAGAGAATCTGTGTCAGATATCTTTTACACACAAGATCTGCTTGATGATAAAATTTGGATCATTTCAAGTCATACGTGCCTACAGATCCACGTGAGTTGTCATGGGAACGACGCGGCCGAGCGTTAACTACTTACGCAGCTAAAAGCACAAAATCTTTGTCATGAAAACATCCAGCAAAGAGCATCGTAACAATTTTATTGTGGATGTTCCAATAGAAATACAGTACTTGGTCAAAAGTATTGGGACACCTGACTTTTACATCCATTTGAGGCTCTTCTTCAAATGACAGATTTGGAGGCACATAGAACATCATTTTTTGTGCAATTGAACAAGAAGATGGAAACCTGTTCCAGCACGACGATGCCGCTGTGCAAAAAAACGAGCTCCATGAAGATTTGCAACACATAGGATGGAAGATGTGGAAGATCTACTGTTATAGAGCTCTGACCTCAACCCCACTGAAACCTTTGGGTGAATTGGAATGCTGACTGCACCCCAGGCCTCCTCATCTTACCTACATTACTAACACCCTCGTGGCTGAATGAGCATATATCTCCACAAGAACACGGCAAAATCTAGTGGAACATCTCCCCAGAAGAGCGGATGTAAATATAACAGCAAAATTGGGACTAAATGTGGAATAAGATGTTTAAAAAGCTAATTTTATGCTCAGATGTCCACACACTTTTATCCATACAGTGTAAATGCTTCATGAGTGCTTTATGCAGATCCACCCAAAAGTGACGCCACTGAGAGCATCCTTCTATAGAGAATGTTCAATCTGCTATGAGTCAATGAGGCGAGTCAGTGAGTTCAGCAAAGAAAGAGATAAAAGATAAAATCCTATTTTTAATCCGCTCCATAGAAATGAACTCATTTTGAAAATAAAAGTAAATGAAACGTGACCTATTTTTAGCTTCTGTTGTGGTCTTTTTTTCTTTTCTTTTTTTTTTCCTCCCCTTTTTTAATCCAAAGATCTAATACATGCCCTCTCTTTCTCTCACTCACTCACACACACACACACACACACACACACACACACACACACACACACACACAGAGCCATCTGCCACAGATACTTATAGTCCATTAGCGTCTTCATATATGACAGTAAGTAAATTCTGCACACAATCACTAAGCACTATAGTGTATTGTGTGTGTGTGTGTGTGTGTGTGTGTGTGTGTGTGTGTGTGTGTGTGTGTGAATTTGTATGAACTTGTTTTTTTTTCCTTCCTCTTTTCTCTGCCTATTTTTCATACTTTATCTTCCCTTTCATACAAAACACCCACAAACACATCACACAAACACACTGTAAACTTCATTAGTTGACAGCCTGTTATTACATTTCAAATTATACATTTATAATTATACGATTATACATACAAAACATATGGGCTGAGCTATTACTTGAGTTTATGGAGATGTTTCACTTTAATTCGCTCCATTCGGTAGATAAGTGTTTGGACTGACGCTGTGTTTAAATAAAAAAAAGATCCAAAAAAGTGCAACATTTCTGTATTTGAATCTGGATTCATCTGATGCGACCGTGTTTTTGTAAAATAAATAAAAAATCTCTGCCCATGTTGTTGAGAGAATAATAAAAATGTACAGATGCTAGTCAGTGTGTTCACCTGGTCTAAAGTCTTTCTGTAATGCTCAGAATGTTGACTCTGAAGTGTTTTATGTTTTGGTTTTTTTTACAGCCTTTAGAAAACACTGACAGGTCACTCGACCATCACAAACCCATTCATCAGCTCACCGTGTGCGTAATGGATTCCAGTGGCGCACAGAGGCACAGTATCAGCTTTTTAAATATCATTTTCATTATGGTTTTACAAAATCCAAAACAAACAATAACCGTAAAAAAAGGATAAATAAACTCTTCATATTTCGGTTTAGAAAAGAAAAAAGAAAGAAAGCAGATTGTGGCACAAAAAACAATCCTACAATCTGTAAAATGTTACTGAACATGATACGGAATGTTAATGAGAGAAGAGAAGGTACAGTTGGTCCTTATGACTCAACAAAAAGCTTTATATTGGTTCCCACATTTGTTTAAATTTGTTCCCAGAGATGTTATATATATTTTTTCCAGGTATAAGGTAGAGGTGAGTTTTGCTAGCCAATCAGCAAAGAGGTGCCTAACTTGTTTTTTTGTTTTTTTTGTTTTTTTTGTTTTTTTGTGAAAAATCTAATTTGAGAGGATCCAGCAAATCTGACAAACTTCAGTCATAGAGTCAAAGGTAATATGGACAAAAGTTTGTGGACACCTGACCACAAGATTGATATGCGCTTTTTAAAAATTCGACATTTAGTCCTCATTTGCTGTTATTATATCCTCCACTCTTCTGGGAAGATGTTCCACTAGATTTCGGAGTGTGCTTGTATAGATTTGTGCTTTTTCAATCACAAGGGTGTTAGTAAAGCCAGGTACTGACGTAGGTGAGGAAGTGAGGAAGTCTGGGGTGCACTCAGCATTCACATTCATCCCAAAAGTGTTTAACGGGTTTGGAGCTTTATAGTAGGAGATCTTCTGATGTTCTGATCTTCTAATGAATGATGGTCTTCAGTGGTGAAAGCATCTGCATAAAGAAGATCTGAAACTTTGTACGGTCATTTCTTGAACTCAATACATGATCCTGAGGAAAGCTGTTTATAAACCTAATAAAAAAATATTCTGAGTAAATGTGATTTGTAATATTTTCATGCAGAAAAATCAAAATAATTCCTTCATTTCAGGCTTGCGTTTAGTCTTTTTCTGGCCCAGGAATGAACCCTGCCCATGCTAAACAGATGCCCTGCCCTGTTTTCCACAGCAGATCATCTGGTATATGGTAGTCACAGAGATGGTTGAGTCATTCGTGGGGAATGATGAAAGTTTAAACAGAGGAAGGGGATCAATGGGCTCTAAATATCACATAGTGCCCCCTCAAAGTATCTATGTATCTCTACAGTCATGCGCAAAACGATTTTGATTGTGAGGAACCTGGGTCTGACCCTCCATGTGCTTCTCTGGTTACTTACGAGAGGAGTGTTTAACAAGTGACTGCCCATCCTGCAGTATTTATAGCTCTCCTAGCAGGGGGTTACAGATCTTCCCATGGGGAATTCTTGTACGAGCACAGTCACTTTCCTAATATATCCGTCCCTCAGCCCCGGCACTGCAGTCAAGACACGGATCAGAGTTTTACTGTGTTTAGGAGTTTTGTTTGCGCTCTTGACCGCCACCATGATGCGAAGCATGGCCCCTGTAGACACAGAGATCGACCTCGGGGACGATATAGACAGCGAGGACAGCGAGGGACAGCAGCCATGGAAGACGCACCTGGAGACAGTTATGGAGGTAGAAGAGGAGGAGGAAGAGGAAGAGGAGGACATTGTCTCAACGCAAAGCGACACGAGGCCTCTGATCAACGAGAGAGATCCGAGACAGATGAACGAATGCCTCAAGGTAATAGAATGTTCTGCTGGATCACAGGGTCACGGTAGCGATAAACTACATCCCAGCTGAGACACAGGACACAGAGTCAAAAGTAAATTTGGGATTACCTCTGGTGGACAGATTGTGCTCGGTCCTGGACAAGGAACGGGTCTTTGCGAGGAATATGTACTTTTGGTAGGTTTAATTTAAGCCTCAATTTAGTCCTGAAATAGCTCTAGACTTTCTCAAGGAACTCTGGATTAGACCAAGTCTAAGACTATTTCACACTAGGAGATACAATACAGATTTCTGTTAATCTGGTTTAAATGTCCATTTTGGTCTAGGACTAGTCTTAATTTCTGTCTGCAAAACCACCCCTGACTAGACATAAGGGAAATTTCTTCCAGTGCAATTTCCTTTAATAAAAACAAACAAACAAACAAACATTGCCACGCCCACTTTACCTCACATTGTGATTCGCTTGCTTTGGTCCTTTGCTGCATCAACTCCTGCAACAGCCGAGCCGAACATCTGAATTAACTGCCAACAGAGTCGACAGAATCTGCATTCTTTGAGACGCTTGTTCCAGAAAATGCCTGTATACATTGAGGAAGCAGGACATTTTAAGACACTAAAAAGGAACAATTGCAGTCCATGCCTATTGGCCTAACAAAAATATTTGGGGAAATCTTCAAGCGAAGCAGTCTTAAAGTAAATGTTAACAGCTGCTGTTCTGAGACAGATGGAGGCTATAAGCAGCACAAGTGTTCTTGTTCTGATTATGAGTACAATTATAGCAGCACTCTGATGGAGATCTCAGTATGTGTGTGGGAAATCCCCTAAATAAAAATACTGTAGATGAGAATGGACTTAAAATTAATTGTGTATCATAGTAGAAGCAATAACTCGACTTTCACACATAACAGTGTATTATTCTACTATAATGATGAGGTATTATATCCCTACTTATAGCAAGCAATTATATAGCTACAATGCTGAAAGGCCAGGTAATGCTGACGTGTGTGTGTGTTTGTGTTCAGGTGAGTTTCGAGGACATGATAGCCGAGCCTCTTTCGGTACGCACCGGAGACAGGGTGTGGTTCTGGAGCAACGCTCTCTTCGAGGTGTCCCGGGTTTGGTTGTATCGCATCATCACAGCCGTTCTCGCCATCCCTTTCTCCATCGTCGCTGGAGTTCTCTTCGCGTTCCTCACCTGCCTTCACATCTGGTACAAAAAGTCGTTTTCACTTAATACTAATAACATCCTGCTTTTAAATATTTCATGGGGTGAAAAAAAACAGCATTTATACACTGCATCCATAAAAGGAACAGTATGTCAAATAATTTATTTTATCTCAAAATTTTCTTTCTCTAAAACCAGACCATTTGTTGCTGTGAAATTAATGTTAAAAAAATTATATTTGCACACTGTATACAAAAGAATAAATCCATATTGTAAATAAAACCAAATTAGAGGTGAAGTCTGTGATAGTTAAGACCCTTATTCAGAATAGACTCCAAGAGAAAGACCTCACCTTTACCATCTCCTACATTCTTCACTTTTTCTGATCCACACATCCGATCGGTCGGTTTTCTCTACCAATCTAGAATGGTGGAAGAAAGAGGATTTTTCAATGTTCTTGTTATGTCTACAGTTCACCTAGTAAGCCACAGGGCTTCCCAACATAACATCCAATTGGAAAAATGAGTCTGTTATCATTTAGAGTTCCACCTTCAAACCTCCTACCTGAGTCGGATCCTGGCGACTCCAAACCATTTGCTGAAGAAGAACACAATGACTCCAGCTTTCCTCCATGTATATTATGAATAACAGCATGTTATTTATTAGCGTTCTTCTCTTGTCTTTCAGGCTCCTCACTCCATGTGTAAAGGTAATCTCCATGAACACCAGCTGGCTGAAGATGCTCTGGAGCAGCCTTGTGGAAACCTTCATCCTCCCCGTCTACCACAGCGCCTCCCAATGCTGCACGAGCATCAGCGTTCGACTCACACATGAATAAAGAAAATGGACCATTTTTATCTGAGCAGGTGCTACCAGAGAAAAGACATGGACACCAGATGTGCCGTGGTACCGACAGGACTTTATGGATTTGTTCGGATGGGCTCTAATAACCAGATAGGACTGGTGTCAGAGTTTGCTAAGGAATGAATACATCAAGAAAGCGTTGTGATCATTCTGTACATACTGACTGTATACTGCACTGTTTAAGGAGATGTGGGTTGTACAAGGCGTCTATAAACGCCATCCAATTCGACGAGGCACTGCAGTAGGCAGGCGTGTTGGATATTGCACAATATGGTGCCAGTGAAGACCCTGAAAAGTTACTTTCGTCCCTCTTTAGGCTGGGTGTCTTAAATACCTGAATGACACCTGACCATAAGTGTTTCCTCTCCCAAACTTTCAGTCAAGCTGAAGACACACAATACACAATTGTATACGAGTCTTCGGATGCAGTAGCAAAATTTTTCCTTCATCTCAACCAGGACACCCAAACCATCTCCAGCATGACAATACCCCTGCGCACAAAGCCAGCTTCAGGAAGATATGCTTTACACAGGTTGGAGTGGAAGATCTTAAAAAGATCTTCTGTTGACTGCACCTCGGACCTTCTCACCTCACCTACATCAGTACATACCTTTTTGGTACCACCCTTGTTGCTGAATGAATCTCACAAAAATCTCTACAAGCACGCTCCAAAAATCTAGGTGTCCACACACTATTGTCTATATACTGTGATTTTTCTGACACACTGAACTTCCTACTTTCAAACTGCTGAAAATCTATTTCCCCAACCCAGGGTTATATTTCAGGTGTGTAACTACACAGGTATTATTGTGACACAGTATGTTGCACTGTGTTCTTTTTCACCTTCAATCTGTATGATGTTATAAAAAAAAAAGAGGGCCGTGTGTTATCCCTCCATCTCTCATTTAAATTCAAATTGGGGCCGTGCCGTGTTTTATCTCATCTATTGAACTAAATGAGGGATTCTCTTGCTTGAAAAGAAGCACAAATTATTCTGTACTGTTGCACCGGACCTGATTATTCAGAGCACACCATTTTGATGCTAATGTGTGGTTACTTGGCTGTGAAAGCTGTGAGGGTGGTTGTTGGTGGACGCCTCGGTTTTTCTACTGATCCGAAGCCAGTTTTGACACGAGAACAAAAACGAACCACAACCGTAGAGACACGGCGATCTCCAGACAAAACAATCACCATGATCGTCTACAATTTGTCAGACTCCCAAGAACGGCACCCTCTAGTGGCTGGAAGCGGGAACTCTGGAAGAAGGAGATTTTAGACAACTTTTCTAATACAAAACCCTAAGCAATAAAACCCACCTTTTAGAACCTGGTGTTCAGAGAGTGGTATGGAGTACATGGCATGATTTAGACCATCTTTTTCTCTCTCTCTCTCTCTCTCTCATGGTCTACATTCACGGAATTTGGAACTGACTATCAGATGTCTATATTTAATCTCGGTTCCTTTGGGGTGTTGTGTAGTTGCCTGGCAAAAAAAAAACAAAAACAAAAAACACACAAGCGAGGTTCAAAATTAGACACAGCCACACCCATGGAGAAACTTTTTGTCTTTTCTACGTAGACCGATTTCTATTGCATTTCTTTAAAAAGCAACAAAAGTCAAAGGTCGAGCAGTCGGTTTACAGTCAGGAGATCAATTGTGAATCAGTGTAATCAGTATTTTGCTTTAGAAAGAGACAGAACATGTTATATTACCTTGTGAAAGAATAAAAAATTGGATGGCGATCACGTCCTTAAAAAGTAGGTGCTAATACAACAGAAGGGTGCCAACAGTTTCAGCATTTTTTACTGTACCAATGACCCAATCTGTAAATCACACACGATGGCGAAGACACACTTAAACACAATAAAACACTTTTTATTTGACAAACTGATATTTGTGCTGAACAGTTCACACAAGATGCCCTTGGAATCTGTTTTTTTTTATTTTTTATTTTTTATCTAGAGATCAGTTGGGAAGTGCATAGTCGGCGAAATATGTTCATTTACACAAAGTAAATAAAACCACGATAAACATCTCGGACGTGTTTAAATAAAAAAAGTGTGTTTTGCTTTTGTCTCACTATAACTAACATTCAAATAAAGATATTAAAAGTCATGCTCAGAAGCCAATCAGATCCCCCTTCTATAAAACACAGCACACACGAACGGCCTCCAGAGTCACAATTACACGTCATACCACACGATAAGAAATACACCGATTCAATCTTTCCATACAAAAAAAGATCCGGGTTTCAGATCACTATCCTTTTATAATGCCATTATTTACAAAGTTAGAGGAAAAACTAAATCTGATCCTGGATCAGCATATTCTCTCATTAAATGGCAGACAGTAACAGAGCCAGTGTAGAAATCTGTACAAAACACCAGGCTGAGATAAGGAGCGATCTTTCGGTAGCAAAACCGTACGAAGGCGTTACGAAGGTAAAGAGAGGTTACGAAGGTGTTATGAAACACTGATCATTTGAGTCACGGCTTCCTCTCCGACCGGGGCCTGCTCTGAGTCCATCTGCAGAAAAACAGAGAGGAAGAGGAGGAACGATAAAGACAATTACATTCAACTGTGAAAATTTTTTTTTAAGTCTATTTTAATGTATGCACATTTTTTGTGCTTCAGTGATAATAACGCTAGTAAATTAATTAACTCTGTTACATTTGTAACATCTCTAGATGTCTGAAATACTTGGCAAGGAAAAACAATAAACATTATTTGACATTATGGTGAAGTGTGAAAAATAATCCACTGGATAAACACGGAAAATCTAAAATCAAAAGTAAGTGTTTATTTGCAAAAAATAAAATAAATAAATTAAAATAAATGAATAGAAGAATACAGTACATAAAAAGCAGGAATATGAACGTGACAAAAACAAAAAACAGCTTGTTTTCTACAGCAGGTGGAAAAACATGCATTTGAAATAACTTATCACAAACAAATTGCACCAAAAGTCCAAAAGCTGATACACCAATGAGAGAGGGATGCAGATGAAAATAAAATAAAAAGTTAAAATGAAAAGCAAATTGATGCTCCTGCAGCGATTCGATCTTTTGGTTTGTTGTGAATAATCTTAAATAATAAAAAAATGATCAGCATGACAGAATTATATAAGTGAGTCTTTGCTGTGTTAAGGCAGTACACGTTAGTGCCGAGTCGTTCATAAAGGATTCGTTCGTTTTACGTGAGTCTTTAAATGTGACTCAGAAGAACGAGTCGTCTTAAAGAGTGATTCGTTCATTTTCTACTGGATGCGCATAAGCAAAGTATCGCAAGATCTCCATAGGTTATGTACAGGAAAGAGTGAATCTTTTAGTCCGAATAATTCGTTCTTTTGTCACGTGACTCCTAAATACGGAGTGAGAAGTGAGATGATATTAGACGTGAAGCTACATATGCTGTTTGTCATAATTTGTCCTTAGCTGCATTGTCATATTTTCAATATTAGAACTATAGTCATCGTTGGTGTATGTCGACGTGTTGAGGGATCTGCATACTGAAAATCTAATTTTATTTCTGATCAAAGGAATAAAAAATGCTGTAGTGCTGTACAGTATCGGCATGGAGACCCACATTCTCAGCAATAATAAACCATGCATGCATGTGAGGAAGCCTGAAAGCATTAACACACACACACACACACACACACACACACACACACACTGACATGTGCACGAGAACAAAGAGACAGTCTTTTTTTAAGCTTGTAAAAGAAATCTTGAATTGCGTAAAAGGGCACCAATGTTATTCCAGGGGCGGGTTTGAGATGATTGTCCAATCAATGCTGGGATTTATCTGGAGCCTCCTGCTCACCTGCATGCCCATTTCCTCCTTCTCCTTCACGGAAAAGAAGCGTCCACCGTCACCACGCTTCCGTGCCATGGCGTGCCGATGACGAGATTCGTGCAGGTATTTCTGGGAGAATGAGAACAACCAGGTCACACACACACACACACACACACACACACACACACACACACACACACACACACACAACAAGATAGCCTTAAGATTTCTCATTAATTATAAAAAACAAAACAAAGAATTAATAGATCTAAATACACTCTTCAAAATTCCACACTTCTGTCAAGACATTTCAAAGAGCCGGTACGTAAACAAAGTGAGGAATTCCTTTACTTCCTTTACCACAAGCTTGTTTAACTCACCCTCCGTTCTTTGGGGATCTTGCCCTCGGCCTCCAGCTTGGCCCGGGCTTGGCGTCTTTTCAGGATGCGGTGGTACTGCTTAGCGTTGACGTACAGCGGCTCCTCCTCCAGCATCTCTGCTCCGGGGAGAGGGATCCTCTGCAGGTTCTGGACAGAGCCGCCGCTTTGGACCATCTGAGAAGTACACAAGTGGTGGCACGTTTTCATGTCATTTTTTTAAAACTAATTTTCAAGTGAATTCCAAATTAACTATGAGTAACGGTGCACGAGCCACCACCCACCATGACCATTCCTCCAGCGTTAACCACGTTTCCTGTGACTGGAACGGCGACGGTCACGGTCCCTTGACCTCCAGTGCCGCTCGCGTTCGAACCCGTCTGGATGATCTGACCTCCTGCTAGACTGGCGGCAGGAATAGTGATCATGCCTGCAGAGGATGGAGACGAGGATGAACACACTTTATGCAAAATCCAGCATGGTGCATGAGCTTAGTTTGTAGAGATACTTTTCCTGTTTGTGTATAAATAAGAACTTTTTCTTTTTTTTACAACAATGCCAACCCGTATGTCTATTTTAAAGTGATATAGCTGTGGTTTTTATGTGTTACCCTGCTGGAGGATGGTTCCATCAGCGTTAACCGGCTGGTACAGGATGGTCTGACCCTCTGCCGTCTGAGCCTGCTGACCCTGCACCGTGATCTGCTGAGGCTAAAAAGAAACCCACGCATACATATACTTTGGAGCATGTGTATTTCATATTATAAATATAGTAATATGATCATCTACAGTATGGTATTAATCATGGTAAACTATAACACTCTTATAAACTGTAATAACCTGCATCACTTATGGTTTTTGCATCTCTTAAAGAACTCAAAGACCTACAAAGCACAAGTTTATTTATTTATTTATTTATTATTTAGTTTGTTTTTAATGCCTTACCAGCATTGGAGGATTTTCCATTTCAAGATCAAGGTGAGGTGTTATAGCATTTCAAAGAGTTTTGACTATGACAGAGTTCAGTGGTTATATAAAGTCCTTCAGAATTCTAGTATTTTCTTTGGTGATACATTTTGAAGTTTTCTATATATGTACTTTATGAGTAAAAAAAGATGTCTTCTGTAAATGTATTTCAGTTCATTAATAAGTGTTTTATGCAGTGGTGAACAGTGAGGGAGTAAAGGTCATTCGTTACTGTATTATGTATTCGCGTATCTGTACTTTATTGAAGTGTTTACATTTGGGGGAGATTTAACTTCACTACCTTTCACAACTTTTTGATTGGTGCTTGGTGTATCTACTGATCACCCACATAGAGCATCAGTTCAACATCAAGCAGAACGTTTAGAGAGGAATCAATGATGTGTGACTCTTTTTAGTGCACGTGTGTGTTGATACCTGGTTCTGTCCTGCGGTCACTGCAGTCTGCGGCTGCTGGATGATGATCTGCTGCGTCTGACCCTGTGCAGTTTGTACCTGTAGCGTTTGGCCTCCTGAAAGCTGAATCTGTCCTGGCTGCACGAGCTGGATCTATCAGAAGCACAGCACAATTTCTCAGCTGCTGATTAAAAGTTGGTGTAGACCAGACTATTCACATCATCAACTTTATTAATATTTCCCCAAATACCCCCTCCCCCACCCACCACCACCACACACACGCTAATTCTCACCTGCTGAAGACCCTGCGAGCCCGTCACCGGTAGCTGCATGATCGTCTGCGTCTGTCCTCCCGGCATGGCCTGTACCATTATTGGCTGCCCGGAAGGGGTGATGAGCTGCCCCCCACTGACCTGCACCATTAAAGGCTGCCCTTGAACCTTCACAAAGAAAAGTAAAAGCAATAAGTGCCACAGGGCTCTCGTGTTAGGATCGAGATGAACTCATGCAGAATGTATGTAGGGTGCTGCAAAATAAACACAAAACACAAAACAAACACACACGTACACGTTTAACAGAGCGCGCATGCTCCGGAGAAATGACGCACGTGTCACGGTAGCGATCTTCATGCAGAGAAACGCCACTGTTTTAATGATGCCGTGCTCGTGTGCACACAAGGGATTTCACCAAACCGATGTGTTGAAAAGCAAATTCAGGGATAAAACAAACGTCTAAAATAAACGAGCTGCTCCGTTTAACATGCGGACGATCGTCTCCGAGCGGTTTTGGTGAGGCACGGCGTAAACGTGGTGGCTGACATGCAGATGCCTGAAGAGCTGGAGAGAGAATACCACTACCTGGAGAGTCTGCACCTGCTGGGCCCCACTTGCGTCCACCTGGCCGTCGGCCTGCAGCTGCACTGCAGTCACTGTGCTCTGGACCACACAGAACGCAGCCGTACAGTTAGCACACGTACTCCACACCAAGTGTCCAGCATTCACGTTTATTGCATTTGGAATTCACTCTTATTCAAATCGGCATACAGATATCTTATTTATACAACCGAGCACTTGAGGGTTAGGGGCCTTGCTCAAGGGCCCAACAGCCTCAACTTTGTGGTGCAAGGATTTGAACTCATGACCTTTTAATCAGAGGTCCAAGATCTTAACCACTGAGCAACCCTTTCCCATGAGCAGTACAGCATCCACTCCCATGCGTTCAGAACTTGTACCTGTTGCTGCACCGCTCCGCCAGACGTCTGCACCACGATCTGCTCTCCTCCACTCGTCGTCTCTGTGAACTGCTCCATGGTTTGACTCCTATTCACAACCCAAGCTCAACAGTCTGTGAAAGCAAAGACACAGTGCACAGTCATGAGTATGGAGGTCAACGATCAGATGTATCTAATTTTAGGTAGAAGGAAAAAGCAACAACAACGGGTAGAAAGGAAACGGCTGAAGCCAGCTACAGCCACATGCATATATTTATTAGTGCCAACATTGGCTGCATCGGTGTGTTGGTGCGATTCGTTTTGCATTGTTACCATGACTACTATATTGCATCACTGCACCTTTGGAAAATACACTGAGCAGCCAAAATATTTTGACCACCTTCCTAATATTGTGTTAGTCCACCTTTTGCTGCTAAAACAGTTTCAACACATTGAGTATTAACAGCATTAACTTCAGCAGTCTGAGCTACAGGAGCTCATCTGTTGGATCGGACCCTGTCGCCGGTTCATCACTGTTCCTTCCTTGGAGCACTTTTGATAAAAGACTGAAGAAGAATCCCACAAGAGCTGCAGTTTTGGAGACACTCTGACCCACTGGTCTAGACGTCACAATTTGTTTGAATCCATACGTTCGCACATTTTTCATGATTCCAACACGTCAACTTTGAGGACAAAGTTTTCACATGTTGCCTAGTAAATAAACCCACCCACTAACAGGTGCCATAATTAAGAGATCATCAGTGTTATTTACTTCAGCTATTACAACGTTATAATGCCATAATAGTAAGAATAATCTGTGTATTATCATTTCTATTATCAGATTATCAGATCTCTAATGTGTGTAATAATCGGTAATAATCTACACCAAACAATAATAAAGACTAACTGATGGATTAGGATCGGTTTCTCTTGGATTATTATTTTTTTGTTTATTCCCCTATTATAGTGTGTTTAGGATGGATGTGGATCTACATTAGAGATTTCTGATCTTCCTGATAGTGAAATCATATAAGCTGTCAGTTCAGTGATGATCATTACTGATGCCATGTGCATTCAAGCTGCATCTGGGAAAGTGTAATGGAGCACCAGCAGCTCTTTATGACATGGAGAATCTTGCTGTATAACTGTTCACTTACATGCCGTGTAGTATAAAGCCGCTGAACAAGCGCGTTCAATCAATTAATATTACAGCCGGGTCGAATCCCAAACTACTCCACACTCCCTTCATATGCACACTACAGCTGTACCGAGATGGACGGCGTTCTAGTGCACTTAAAAGGGATGAAGTGAATGTTGAGGACGCAGCCCGTACCTCAGGAAAAGCGATACAACGTTATAACGAATTTATGTTTATAACGTTACTGAAGGCAATAAATATATTTTATATATATATTTTACAACACCTGAATTATGAGTAATATCGTTCATTTATACCAAAGTGACACGTTTGAGAGACATTCTCTCTTTTCTCTTGCTAACACCACAAAGAACACACTGACGGGTAGATTAGCAAAGCTAGCTAGGCCTGTGTGTTTAGCAGTTAGCATCTCTGCTAATTCAGGCACATCAACTGTGAACTATATAAGAACGCGTCCGGGTTTGTGTCGGATACACACTCACACACACTCACTCACACACACCGCTCCATGGCAGTGAAATTCCTGTTTATACTGGTTTTAGTCTCTTTGGTTGGTCGGACACACACCAATCCCCATCTGTTACCGAGTCCCGTCCCCTCTCAGCGCCGCGCGCACTCACCGTCCGCCCGCTCTCTCCGCCGCTGATTGGCTCCAATGGCGGCGCGCGGAACCCAATCACAACCCGCACGCGCACACAGAACGACAGCGCGGCAAAATGGCGACCAGTGCGAGGGCCGGAAGGGGGGGCCCGGGGTGTTACGAGGGTGGAACCTGCGCCTCGGTTTCTCTCTTTTTTTTCCTCAACCTTTCTCTTTTCCCTCTCTTATTCTTTTCTCTTCTCTCTCCTTTCATCGGTTTCCCCCCCTCACATTTTCTCTTCTTTTGGTTTCTTTATCTTACTCTATTTTTTGTCTCTTTCTCCTCTTCCTTTTTTCCCCCCCAGTCTTTCTCTCCCTCCTATTTTCTGTCTTTTTTCCTTTTCTACCCTCTCTTCTTTTATTTCTATCTTCTCTTCCTCTTTTACTTCTATTGTCTTCTTTTTTTTGTCTTCTTTTCTCTTAAATCACACTCCCTTTTCCTCCCTTTCTTTCCTCTCAATTTTCAAATTTTTTCCCTCTTTTTCTTTTTGTTCTCCATTTTTCCTCTGCCTTTTTAACACACTCCCATTTCTCTCCCTCTCTTGCGATTCTATTGATTGTTTTTTAAACAAAACTCCCTTTAATACACAATCAGTACAACACAAACCAAAATGTGAGAAACCTAAAGAAAAACAACAGCCACCAAGAACACACTCGAACATAATGTCTTCCAGATGTGAAGAAAACAAGTTCTCATTCGTTAAAGATTTGTTAAAATAATTACTATGGTAATAAATTGGACATGTAATTGTTCAGACTGTGCAATTCTCTGGTCTCTTTGCAGCAATATGAAGGTTACCTCACCAGAGAGACTAAGAGACCATTGAGAAGAGATGAAACTACATAGTGAAGAACTTGGATTACTGATTGCAAGGGTGTGAGTTCGAATCCCAGCACCACAGATCTGGAGCTATGGGGCTCCTCAACAAGACCCTTAAACCTCACTGGCTTGTATAAATAAGAGAATGATCTTTGATGATCTTGTATCCAAATATTTACAAAAAAAAAAAACCCAGACATGAAGAAAACTTACACTGGTATAAATGTTCAAAATTCTTTATTCTGACTGGAAAAAAAAAAATAATAATTAATAATAACAACAAATAAGGACAGTGACATTTTCTCAATCAAGGCTTTACATTTGGGTTGGGTTTCTGAGATCTGGATTGAGAAGTCAAGCATTAAATGTAGTTATGAACAGTAGCTTATCTGTACACATCTTATTTACAGCACTGGAATTAAAAACGTCATGTTTACTTCCTTTACATTCAATAGACAGATGCTGCAAGTTCTCTGAATTTCCCCAGTAGCACTACAATACTGAATAGCGCAGAACGAATTCTTCCAGCAATCAAACAGCTTTTTTCTTGTCACATTTTGAAGGTGAAGGTAAAAATCCAGGGGGCCCCTGAGACACGTACTTAATAAAAAAAAAGAAAGAAAAAAAAAGAAAGGAGTACCATAAAACACTGTATTCTATTCACATCATATTCGGGTGGGCGGCCGCCCTCCTGACGAGTCCACCCAAACTCAAGTTTAATCATGGTTACTCTGACTGGCCTGGTTTTATTTCCCAATGTAAAAAATATCTGAAAAAATACAAAAAAGTGTTCTTTATACACACTGTACCATGTCGTAATACCGTCAGCACACCACTGTGTTGTTGTTATTAGACAAATAGTCATTAGAATAATTATTGCTATGAAAGCTCATTATATATATCTGCATTTTAATAGTAAAAACATTCTCAAACTCCCTCATTATTCATTTTGCAAAATCACATCACAAATATCATATAAAAAAACCTGATCTTATGCCTTCAGGACCTTTTTTTTCCCCTGCCAGTGCACAACTGCGTAGAATCTTGTAGCTTAGTTTACAATAAAATGAGCTTTAGTGGGTAGTCAGTAAAAACCCACAGCGCACCAGTACCTTCGTCTCAGAAAGAGCGTTTTGAATCGTGTTTTTTTTCTCCCCGGGTCCTGTGCATCCTTTTTGAGACGAACGATCACAACTGATGCACAGCGTATCCGTTTGGCTTCGTACCAACATGAATCCGCTCCTTGAACTTTAGCTTAGTGAACCGTTATTGCTTTGTAATGCGGCTTTAATTACTCAGGCTGAATTCCTACATCATATATAAAACAGACAAACAAACAAACAAAAAAAAACACTAAGGATTAAAATAGCACTGGTGTGTCAGTCCTTCATAACCCTAAAGGACACAAATCGTCGAGACCGTCCGTGTCTTAAAATCTAAAAGGAATGAATATTTCTAAAAAAAAAAAAAAAAAACTCTCAAACTACAATCAGTGAAAACATCTGTCAAGAAAACAAAAACAGTCATTACAGAAATCCAACAATTTCCTCCTCTCCAGTGGCTGGAACCAATTAATTAGAACAAAAACCTACACTTTCATGTCTTCATCCTTCAGTAAACTCATCATCCCCACACAGGGTTTTAACACGCACGTACACGTGCAGGCCTGAAGAGGGCACCGCAAGGCATCCAAGTTGCTCACTCTTTAGCTTTAGGACACTACCTGAGAATTTACCACCTCAATTTTCAGCCAGAAGGTCCTACAGAAAGACAGAAACACATTTACAGAATCAATATTAAAAAAAAAAAATAATAATAATAATAATACAAATAAAAATATATATATTGTGGCTCGGAAAAATCGCGGGTTCTCATTTGGAACCTTACTAACAGGTTGCGGATTATTTCACAATTCGCGGGAATCCTCGACGGGAACGAATGTTCAGGAATGTTAGGAATAACATTTCAAAAGGTGTTTTCACTAACAAATTTCATCAAACGACGCCTTTTTAGGAATTGATGCAAAGTTTCACAGAGTTGGGTCGAAGCATCTAACATTTCGCTCATGCGCAGTACAGGGATGCGAGTGTTTCCAGACGTTTGGGTGTAGATGAGCGACTTCTGGGGAAATGGTTTTAAAAACAAAAATGCTGCTTTCCAGATTGGTCTGGATTAGTGTAGACGTTGCTGCGGCAGTCGGTAAAAATAAATAAATAAAAGGAGTTGGTGTTTGCTACCTCATCCGAGTCGTAATTGTAACGCGTCTTGTCCGCCTCTGTGGTGACCACGTCGTCCACACCTTCAATAGCATTAGCCTCTGCGTGCCTCTGCATCTCTGAGTAACGGTGCACCAGGAACCTAACAAAAACACACGTGTCGACATCAAACTGTTCACACAAAAAACCCTCACTTCCATTCACTTTAGATCATTCGTCCTGATCTTACCTTCCCCCACACACATACTTCTTGATGAGCAGAACACCAGCCACGGCGCAGACGAGCAGAAAGAGGATGATGACAGACACTACAGGAGCCAGGTTTCCTGACCGAGACACCGCCTGATAAACATGCTTCAGATAAGCTCACCGAGACCATCTGCCTCTTATTTGTGTCCAAATTCCAGTAAACGCTAATTAGCATGAGGAGTACGGATCTCTCACCAGGAGCTCGGGAATCAGCAGGTTACTGACGCACTTCTTGCTCAGGTCGATCAGTTTCCTCTCCGGCTGCACGCCTCCCTCGCACCGGTCTCCTGGGATCTTCCTGTAACTGTACAGCAGAGTGAACTCAAATTGACGCAGGGAATCATTTTGTTTTTTGCTCAGAATGAAGATTTTCATTGCTGAGCAGTCACACGCCTGTCAGATTAATATATATATAAAAAATAAAAAAAAAGCGTAAAGATTTTCCTGCTTAAAAAAAAAAAATCAGCCAATCTCACGGCAATCTTGAGTACCTACAGAGTACTACTGCATTCTTCATATCGCCGAAGAGTCTTTAGATTCATCGGCTTCATAAAAGATCCAGTCAGATCCAACCGTGCAAATCCGATAAAGAATCGGATTCCGAGTCTGATCACGAACAGCAGCAGCGACGACAACTACAGCAGAACGTGAACAAACTTCTCGTTTCCTCACGTCCAAAAACACATTTCTTTGGAGACCTTCTTCTCGAACGAGTCTTGTAAAGTGCTGCGACGGTGACCGTAACCGAATAAAGCATGGTGATGGGTGCACACTTGAGCTCGCCGGGAGAAACTTTCGAAAATCTCAACAAAATTTTCTCCCGGCGAGCTCAAGTGTGCACCCATCACCATGCTTCATTCGGTTACGGTCGCCAGGATTTCCATACTTGAAAAAAACTTTGAGACACTTAAACCCAGAAGGAGTGTATTTGGCACAGAAATACTCAAGTCATATGTCCAAAAAATAGTTTAAAACTTTTTACCATGTTTAGTATGCGACTCCATCTTGATCTAACTATTAATCTATAGATGCTGAAGATGAACTTGAGAATGGCTGAAACTGTGGTTGTTTTGTCCCCTTTAAGTTTTTAAATGTTTTATGAGTCCATTCCATGTTTTCGGAATATGAAGAAAAACTAATAAAATTAATCAAATGCACAAAATAGCATTGAAGATGATTCCTAGTTTTGTACCCATTGGTCTGGAGCTGCTCTTTACGGCCGTGCAGGCAGAACTCTAGCGAGTGGCCCTTTAGCTCCGGCTGTTCTACACACTCTGAGCTGTTCATGGCACGGTAGAAGCCAAAATCACTGCATGATAAAGAGACAAAATCAAGAGAGAGAAAGAAAGACAGGAAGCAATGATGCAACCGAACTTAACTGTCTCAAAAAAATTAATCAATTAACACCAATTTAGACATTTCTAAACCTCGCTACTGAAATCCCACCATTGGAAATCCTCCAGGGTGCAGGGACACGGCGTGGGCTGCTTGGTTAGGACGAATCCTCTACCATTTCTACAAACAGAGTCTTTGCGTAGCCTCAGGTATTTTTCCTTATATCCCAGTAGACACCCATCGTTCGTGTTGCCGGTGTTATCGGAATGGGCCAGCCACTGCACGTAATCCTCCTCCCCACCTGCAGAGGGAGACAGAGGAATATTGAGTGAAAGAGACGAAGCAAAAACTAAGAACAAAAAAGCGAGGGCGTGTTGAGGATGAACGAGGAATTTAAAGCATTTAGTAACTCTATAAACACAGACACACTAGACTGCGATGCAATGTGTTCCCTGGATTAATCACAGCCATCCAAATATCGGAGAAATATTTAGTATAAGCACACAAATAAAAAAAAAAAATGTTTATCCTGTCTAAAAAATAAACGACCCACTACTGGAATCTATTATGACTGGAGATATAAGAGCACTAAATATGTGCATGTAGAGTTGCATGACCTTCATACACTTTCACTTCAAATGTTATTTTTTTTTAGTTACATTGTGTGTGTGCACGGTATAACGCAGTTATTTACATATATGTGGAAGTTCTTTTACATTCCTACAATCACGATGCACACAGACACACGCTCTCGTACACTTACAGTCTCTGGAGAGTAGCTGGTGAAAGTCTATAGTGATGGACACCAAGTGTTGGCTGAACACCGGCTGTCGGAAACCCCACAGGCTTAGACTCATGGACCGAGCTCCAGGCTCCGAGGCCAAACCCGTGAAGTACAGCGGCGTGTCTGTGAAGTTGTACACGTGCCAACACTGGCCCTCGTCTGTAGAGAACCTGATGTTGATGAGCACAAACAATTCCGTTCAAATAAACTGCTTGAACAAGAACAGGGTAAGAGTTCAGTTCAGTTCAAATAAATGCAGAAATACAGATTAGAAGTTAAATAGAGAGAATAAAATAGCAAATTTACAGCATATGCCGGGGCAAACCCAGCGTGTAACTGAGGCCTGGAAAGATTCGGCATAGAAAGATTTCCACAAAAAAAATAACAAAGTGCGAGAGCCAATCATCTTCCAATATGCAAATGAATCTCTTGAACAAAGGGGCGGGGCGTGTGGGGTTTACAATTTGCATATCTGTGTATGCGTCAGGACTCACTTAATTTGCGAGATGGGCTGGATTTGGTTGTGTTCCACGGCCACCAGGAGTCCTCCCGAATCCAAGACGGCGTAATGGTGCGGCCCTTTGAGCGCTCGCGTCCACGTGTACCCGCCGTCGCCAGACACGTAAACGTCAGGGGACAAGATGGACACTGCGTCCCCTACGCTCCCTGAGAAGGAAAGGCTTGCTCAGAAACATATTTTAGGGCTCGGATCGCTACAGTCTCATGGTTTACCGTAAGGAAAACATTTTGCATAAAAGTTGGAATTTTTATTTTGGTGCCAAATCAAATAGAGATTTATGAGCGGTGACGCAGGAAAACCGAAAAGAAAAACCCACACACATTTGCGCGATCATTTTTACGATCGCAGCTTTAAATTTCACGAGTTGCCTGGGAAAAAAAAAGCCTGGTATACAATATTGCAGTTGTACATTAAATCAACATGGATAAAAGATTTTCAGTACAGAATATACAGTAGGTGGTTTGTGGACTAAAAAGTGTGTGTGTGTGTGTGTGTGTGTGTGTGTGTGTACCGTGAGCGAGGATGAGACCAACAGCACTCGGTTCAGTCAGGGGCAACATCGGCACATTGAGCCTCATCGATGTACTGTAGGAGGCGTGAATATGCAGACTGCACTACACACACACACACACACACACACACACACAGTTTACCATTTTCCTTCATGCAAATTAACAAACGAGTTCAGACTGCTGTATAATGGCGATCACGTTTAAATCAGGGACACGTGTAGAACGTGCTACGATCACGAGGACCCATAAAGAGCATCCCCAGAGGCATGTGAACTGTTGCCAGCATTTTGAAATGCCACGAGGTCCCAGAAAGCCGTCTCCAAGCGGTTGCTATAAACAAAAAAACCCGGTACCAATGCGGGACGCAGACACAACAAAGTACACAGTTATGTCCTTCAACGGCTCGAAAGAGTCAAAGATTGTGCATGATGTAATGATTCAAGTCTCAAACCATGTTTTTCCTCTCCCATGTGACGGCATGGAGAACTGTTCATCATAAGCTCGTTGTTCTGAAATGCAAATGTATTAGTTTGCAGTTATAACGTTGATGAGTTTCAGCATTAACTTCCTCTGGCACGCTGCATCACTCTTTAATTATGCACCGACTTTTTTTTTTTATTTGGTGCAGCCAAAACCATGTGGAAGTATGCGTTAAGAATCTCATTCCTGCTTTGCAGTTATAATAAGCTCCACTCTTCAGGGACGGCGTCCAACTAGATTTTTCAAAGTTTCTTTAAGGAATCTGTGCAGGACACAAAGGGGCGGAAAATTTCCGTGGGAACTTCATCTGCGGAATTTTGGAACTATTTCAAGTTGGAGACATTAATTTATGGGAATTCATTCGAAATTTGGGGGAAATTTATATAAACTATTTCTATCATCCAAATTGTAAACATTTTGTTGATTTTGTATAATTGTGTTGCGTAATCGCAACAAAAGCAAGTTCTTCCACTCCAATCTTGGCAAACCATGTCTTCAGGAAGCTCACGTTGTGCACAGGAGCATTAATATTTTCACAAGGAGCCACATATGGCTGTGATGGTCAGGGATCCACGAACGTTTGGCCAAGAAATTTATTTTGTGATGGTTGAAAGGAACACAATGACATCATAAAATTAGATCATAAATCACTTAGCTTTTTATTTTATAAATTAATAATTAAATAATGAGTCTGTACATCTTAATTTAATGTTATAAATATGTAAATAGCCGCAAATATTCTGTAACCTTAGCAACTAAAAAACCCCGAACCTGCAGACCTGCATATGTGTGTGTGTGTGTGTGTGTGTGTGTGTGTGTGTGTGTCTGTGTGTAAGAGAGAGTAAAAGTGAGAGAGAGAGAGTTTTTAAACACTCACCATGACGGGATCCTTTGCAGTCGAGTCACACTCTGCGTTCCAGGGTTTCTTCAGAGGCCTCCAATTTCCTCCCTGATTGAACGTTACCACTGTCTGAACAGAACCATCTGCACAGAACACACACAAAAGATAAACACATAATACAAAGTAGACCAAAACGTTTTAATATATGATAATTATTAATAATTATTATTAGCTATACTGTTAATATATTAGCTAATTCAAGCTAATTAAGACTTTGATATTAATAATCAAAACCATACAATACAAGCATGATACATTTGTGTGTGTGTGTGTGTGTGTGTGTGTGTGTGTGTGTGTGTATACCATGAGCCAGCACGCTGGTCATGTAGACGCCCCTGAGTGAGCTGACGACAGTAAAGTCGGTTTCGCCGCCTGTGGATGTGTAAAGATGGCGTTCGAGGGATTTGGAAAATATAATGCCACGATAATCTGAGGTGTAGATCATTCCCATCCCTGAGTCTGGAACAGAGAGAAAAAGCAAGCGCTGATACACAACCGAAAACCTCCCATTACTGACACTTTATACTTCAGGTGACTAATAGATACATACAAGATGGTATCAAAAAGTTTAAAAACTCACTCTGCTTACTAGAAGATACTTCATTTATCTAAGTTTACACACAGTCCCCTTCAAAATAGTCCCCCTGCACAGCAGTACAGCGCTCCCAGTGTTCCTGCCACCTCTAGAACGTGTCCTGGAAGTGGCCAGAATACCACCAGTTGCACAGAAAGGATGATGTCTTTTGGCACAGTGACTTGTGAAGGTCGGTGCTCCCTATTACTGTGCGTGCAGCCTTGTGCTGCCATCTGTTGGCATGTTACAAAACTAGTCTCGAAACTTTTGATACCACATTGTAGTGTAGATTTCTATAGTCTTACAAATGAGAGACGAGCACAATGAGGATTTTAATGCCATTTACTAGCTCACACACAGACACACACACACACACCTCCAGGTTCGTCCACATGAATGAACACCATGTCGTCGTTGGCAGACAGGATGGAATAAAACTGTTCATGTCCCACATCGGGCAGCTGGGCCATGTCCCAAACCTCACCCTGATCCACAGACACATGAATCATGCGCATTGAACTCTGATAAACACAGAGAGAGAGAGAGAGAGAGAGAGAGAGAGAGAGAGAGAGAGAGAGAGAGAGAGACAAAGAAAATACAAAAAAAATGATCAAAGTGTCATGTTTTGATGTCATTACAAGGAGTAATTTTTGTAGTAACAAAAACAGACATGCCCAACTACACACACACACACACACACACACACACACACACACACACACACACACACACACACACACACACACACACAAAGTGTCATGTTTTGATGTCATTACAAGGATATTTTTGTAGTAACAAAATAAACAGACATGCCCAACTACACACACACACACACACACACACACACACACACACACACACACACACACACACACTCCGGTATACCGTGGCAGACATCACGGAGGCAAAAAGAAAGCGTCCGCCCAGGCCAAACGAGTAAATCCTGCTCCCTATAGTCTTAAAGCTGCGGCCAAAATCTGTGGTCTTCCTCAACTCCAGCATCCCCCTTTCACCTTACAGTACAACACACACACACACGCACACGCACGCACTTAACAACAGGGAAAAACAATACGCAATTGTGCATTTAAAACACAGCTGAAAGTTTTCTTGGAAGTAAGAAAACAAGACTCACTACAGGAACCGTTTGGGTTTGTGGTGAAAAACAGAGTGTCAGCAGTCCCCCTACAAGAGACACACACACACACACACACACACACACACACACACATCTTTTAAACATTTTGGATTAAGGACACTGAACGACGCCTGTTTAATATGTTGTACAAATGGTTTTGTTATAGTTATGAAATCATGTTTCTGTGGAAGTTTCTGTTTGTAAATGTAGGACGGAGGCAGAGGAAATGAGTGGTATTGTTTAAACTCCTGTGTGTAATTGTATAATCAAGTGTTTTCTGTTTCACTGTCTGGCAGAAAGAATAAAAGATGGAAAGATAAGAGAAAAAGAGAGAGAGAGAGAGAGAGAGAGAGAGAGAGAGAGAGAGAGAGAGAGAGAGAGAAAGAGACAGGCAGAAGTAATGTAAAAGTCAAAAAATAGCTAAATAAAGCCAGACCTCTATAAGATATATACGAGTTCAAATCCCAGCCACACCAAGCTGCTGCTCCTGGGCCCCTGAGCAAGGCCCTTAACCTCCGTAGCTGCTCAGTTAAATAAACAAGATACATGTCGCTCTGAATACGAGTATTATAAGGTACTACAACACTAAAGCAGCAACGGGATTAACATCACACTAACGGTCTTACATTAAGCAGACACCCTTATCTATAGTGAATTACATTTATCTCTCTTTTATACAACTGAGGGTTAAGGGCCTTGATCAAAGACCCCAGCAGGTTTTGATAATGACCTTGCGTTTAGAAATCCAACGCCCTGTACGCCGAGCTCCCACTTCCCTACTTTATACACATGTATACCCTTTTGTGTGTGTGTGTGTGTGTTACCATTTCACCAGACACACTGTGTCATGAATTTTCTTCCATTGAAGCCCAAAGTCCTCAGAGAGCCACAGGTCATACTGCAAAAGATCGATACAACCTTGTCATTGCCTAGTAAAGGTACACAACAAAATACAGTTCAACATCAAGCAGAAGTGCAAATAGTAACAACTGTGTAAACCGACTGTAGATAAATATATTTAAAATAAATATAAAGCCTCTGGCAGTAAGGAATGTGCAGAAGCTGATGACCAATACACTAAGATTGTATATCTATGACCATTTTTATGACCGAAATTAAAATCTTTTAACCAACTTTTAATCACAGCTTTCGAAAATAAAAATAAACTCAAATTTAAAATTTAAAATTAAACAAACCAATAAACATGTTTTACTGATGCACCAAAATCCACCATGACACACCCATACGGCAATTAAAACCGTCCGTGTGGAAACATGTCCTGATTTTTTATGTGATTTAAAACACTATAATTACTTTACAAGAATATTTGGTCTTCATGCTGTATGTTGAGTTTGGTTTTGCTAATAATAAACATACATTTGCATAAAGCATTAATATTCATACATGAACATGTTGATTAGAGTATTAAAGACTAGAAAAAGTATTGAACCTGAACCTGCTGGATCTCCTTGATATAACGAGGTTAAACATTTTGTGACTGGGATGTGAGGAGTCCTTGATGATGGCAGGAACGAAGAGAATCGGTGCGTACTCGTACACAAACTGTGTACGTCTTCACGTTTATTGTTAATGTGGGAACCCTAATAAGGATCTGATAAGTTACTGCTTTCTGCTCACCGCTGTACTAATAACGGCGAGTACGCTGTTGTTTTCTGGGTTGTACGAGATCTGCATGAGGACTTGGAAGGGCAGGTCAGAGGTGGTGAAACTCCTCGCCAAATCCAGCGAGCGTAAAATTCTCGAGCCTTTTCCCTCAGACACATAACCTGTGAGGATCACCTGGGGAAAAAACCAAAACAAAACAAAAAACAAACAAAAAAAAGACACTCCAGACATGCGTTTTCTCCTAATGAGCCTTTTTAATGAAGAGAACGAGGAAAGGAAACATTACAGGAGTTTCTGCTCTCACCTTTCCGGAGTTGTCCGAGCCGATGGCAATGCCGAAGTGAGTCATGATGAAGGTGTTGTTCAGGAGATGCGTGACATCCTGGAAGGATTTTCCATGGTCTTCACTGGGACACATGGGTTTTATTAGTGACCGGTGAAAATAGAAAGTCGTCCCCCCAACACACACACACACACACACACACACACACACACACACACACATACCTCCTGTAGAGTTTGGGCTCGCTAAAGCGGAACATGAACAGTGGCACCTGATATGTAGTGAGGACCAGCAGCACCTGCAATAACAGGAACATACACCAATATAAACACACCAGCACCGACAAACGTGTTGAACTGGGAAAAGGCTCATGAAAAGAGATGAGTAATAATTAACAGAGATGAATGTTAAATAAAATTATTGCTTTCCTGACTTTTTTGATGTACCGTTTTTCTCAGTTGCTTTGAAGCGTTTCTCAGATTTTTTTTTGATGTTAACATTTATTTAGATTTTATTCAAATATGCCTGTTTTTTTAATTATTTAAAAAAGTGATCAGGTTTTTTGGGACATTTAGGTTCTGGTCCTTATGGACATACAACAGCTTCATTCAAAAATCTTTTTTTTTTTTTTTTTTTTTAACTCGATTTTTTTTTTTTTTTTTTTGCCAAACTCGAGTCTGCCAACCTGTGGGTATGAGGTCATGAGTCTCAGAGCTGTGTGACTCCAAGCCCAGATTTGTGTGCGCGTTTGTGTGCGTATGTGAGAAAACGAGAGGAAAACAGACAGATGGAGAGAGAGAGAGAGAGAGAGAGAGAGAGAGAGGGGGCTGGTTATGCAGAAGGTCAGCTGGTGAGTGCAGTCTGGTTTTAACTCTGCAATATGCCATTTAATAGAGTTTTTTTCTAATCCCTCAGCCGGACAGACAGACAGCACACGCCGCTGGATTTTACAAAACTGCTTCTCTTACAGTTTTAAGAAAAACAGTTTTAAAGACCAACGTGTACTCGTTCTTCTTGGAGCGACGCAGGTCAAACTCGTTCTCTCAATCTTTCCATTATAAAATAAAGAGCAAGAATAGTTCAGTCCCACACATTAAAACCCCTCGCAGGTCTTTCATTAAACATTCCCTATTTTCATAGCTGGATTATCAGAGCCAGACTTTAGGATGAGGTCCGATTCTGTCGCTGCAATATCGAGCGGAGTCCGGTGCCGGGTGTCTTTTTTGAAAACACAACGAGTAAGAATTTGAAATTCGATTCGCCCCGGGTTTTGTGATTTTCTGAAGGGTCGCATACCACAGACTCAGAGCATGTAGCCAAACACAAACAACTTTTAGAGTTTAACTACTGTCCTCATCTCTTCTAAGCTTCCTAAAGCCAAACATTCACACATGAAATCATAAAAAAAAAAGCTCATAACTGAAGGTTATAATTTAAGTGAAAAACACATCTGATCCAATTATGGATATTGCACTTCTGAGATGTATTATTACTTGACCTAGAAGATCCAAACCTGTTCCAGCTTGAGAATGCCCCTATGCACAAAGCCCTCTCCATAGCGATATACAGTATCTTACATGGGTTGGAGGGGAAGATCGCCTGACATGAAGCTCAAACCCTATTCAACACCGTTGATATGAATGTGAACACAGACTGCACCCCAGACCTTCTCATCTCACCTACATCACTTCCAACATCCTTACAGCTGCATGAGCACAAATCTCAACAAGCTCACTTCAAAATCTAGTGGAACATATATTCCCAGATGATTGGAGCTTATTATAACAGCAAAATAGGGACAAAATATGGCATGGGATGTTCAAAAAGCTCACACAGATCTTATGTGCAGTTGTCCACGAACTTTTGTCCATACAGTGTCCATTACTGAACATTTAATTAATGATTTATATTTAAGAAAAGTTCTGGCATAAGAACTGTTCAGGAGATGTTGAAGATACTGTCAGGGTTTTGTAAGTAGGTGTTTTGTATGATTCATGCTGCTAGTTAAACACTCACCCCTGTTCCTTCTCCCACCCAGGCCAGAGACACAGAGCCGGACACGTCATTAAAGACCCGCTGCAAGAGACATGGGGGACAAAGCATTATTAACACTTATTAGTGTTCACACTATATTACAGTTATATAAATATTTATATAAACTGTATAATAATATTATATATATATATATATATATATATATATAGGGTGTAACGGGACACAAATTCCCTCAGAAACATTAAGTGGTGGACAGCAAGTTTGTTTAGTGTCCGTATTACTATCAAACTAAAGTTAGCGCAGTGTCACTGTGGCCAATCTTTCTTAAAAGGAGAAAATAAAACGAATAAAAGACATTTATTAAAGTATACTAAAATAAGTAGAACAGTCATGTAGATCATATCTTTAGTAACTTAAATAAATCATAAAATATAATAATAAAAAAATAACTAAAGTATCGCATTACTTTGGTTTATTCTAGTTTATCATAAAAAAATATTTTACATATTATTTAACCAAGCAGGCATTTCATTAAATCACAAATGTTAATTAAAAAAACGACAAGCAGTTTTATGTTTTGCATTTCTTCCCTTCTACCCATCCCAAACTCAACCCAACCGTGACCTTCTTCTTCACATAAATACTGCACAGTAACTGGAAGTGCAATGTAGGTGTCTGTCAGGTAAATGTTAATCATGGGGTTGCCATGGTAACAATCACCGGTTACAGTAAACCGTGTTTATTATTTAGTTTTTATTTTAAATAAAAAAAAATCAATCCTATCGAGACATTGGTTACTGAACCTTCAAACACACCACGTCATGTATTGATTATGTAAGTACTGCACTCTGTCCAAAAGAGACTTTGAAATACAACTCTGTGTGTGTGTGTGTGTGTGTGTGTGTGTGTGTGTGTGTGTGTGTGTGTGTTTGGGAAAGTGTGTAAGGAAAGCAAGAAAAAGAGAGAAAGACTGAGGAAGAGGATAACCCCCTCCTTCTTTTCACCACTGGGTTCACCATTGGAATGTCTTTTTGTGTGTGTGTGTGTGTGTGTGTGTGTGTGTGTGTGTGTGTGTGTGTGTGTGTGTGTGTGTGTGTACCACATTTTTGTATGCCTGACACCAAGAACGGTAAAGACACTCAGGGAAAAAAAAAAACCTTAACATCCACTTGTGTGTGTGTGAGAGAGAGAGAGAGAGAGAGAGAGAGAGAGAGAGAGAGAGATTAGCAGAAACCTATTTAAACAGATAAATGGACAGATAAAGACATAAATAACAGACAGGAGGATAAAAGAGATTGAGAGATTGATTGAAAGACAGATAAACAGATAAACAATGAGAAGCTAGGAGCAGACCGGTGAACGGAAAGACAATCTGAAGGAAAGAGGTCTGTTTAAAAAAAGACTGATAGACACACAGATAAACAGATGGAATACAGGAAGGCAGAGAAGTGGATAAAGGAGATGAAAAGACAGACAGACTCCTAGACAATAAGAGACACACAATTAAAGCACAAGATTAAAAGATGTCTACTCGGTCGACAGGTCGATGAAGACAGAGATGACCTGACTGGAAGACTGAGGGATAGATTGATAAAAAGAAAGAAAGAGATAAACAGAGGGCAGGACAGATAGACGGAGAGAAATAAAGACAAAGTGATGAATGACCAGACTGACAGGCAGATAGAAAAACAGATGACGAGTAATATATAAATTTATAAATAAAAAGACAAACTGAAAGAGACAGAATGATGGACAGATCAAAACACTGGACACTGAGAAAGACAGAGATGGATGGATGAACAGAGAGAGAGAAAAAAAAAAAGCAGAGAGAGAGAGAGACAGAGGTGGAGAAACTACGTCTGGGAGAGTAAAAATGAATGGAATGGAGATTTAAGACACATACTACAAATTAGGATGGAGACACACACACACACACACACACACACACACACACACACACACACACACCCTTTACAGGCCACATGGCCCCGTTAGTCCCACTGCCTCCAAGGCAAAAAAAAAGCCTTCACAGCATTTCTGCAATTCCAGATTTTTCCCCAAGGACACACAACCTCTAAAACTCTTCATCACCACACACATACACACACACACACACACACACACACACACAAACACACACACACCAAGAATATTCAGAATTGTATTTAATGGGTGAACCTCTTGCCATAAAAGGCAAATAAAAAAATAATAATCAGTGCATGTTTGGAGAAGGCAGTGGAAAGTCTAAGCTGCCTTCACTGCATCCAAGTGTGAACAAAAGTTTCCATGTTTCACAAATGCAGAGCGGCCTTCTTTTTTTTTTTACCTCCCCGTCTCCTGCAACTGCCTCGAAGTCGGACTGTTATTGGACACCACGTGCGCTCGGCGTGTTCGCAGCACCTGCATCGAATCTACCGCCAGAACTGCTTTTCCAGAACGTTCCGTTTTACATGCCGTGATTGACATCGACTGTCTCACCTTCCCTACGCTACAGTGACCAAACACAACAGTACAACCGCCTCAGAGACAGAGAGAGAATATAATAATAAATAAAAAAAAACAGCAAAAAGACCATGAACAAATTGTTTACTTCAGGCCTGGTGGCAGAGAGAACGCGAGAGAGACACGGCGAAAGAGACACAGCGAGAGAGACACAGCGAGAGAGACAGCATGTGAGAGAGACAGCATGTGAGAGACAGAGAGAGAGACAGCATGTGAGAGACAGCATGTGAGAGAGACAGCATGTGAGAGAGACAGCATGAGAGAGAGACAGCATGAGAGACAGCGAAAGAGACACAGTGAGAGAGACACAGTGAGAGAGACAGCATGTGAGAGACAGCGAGAGAGACAGCATGAGAGACAGCATGTGAGACAGCATGTGAGACACAGCGAGAGAGACAGCATGTGAGAGAGACAGCATGTGAGAGAGACAGCATGAGAGACAGCGAAAGAGACACAGTGAGAGAGACACAGTAAGAGAGACAGCATGTGAGAGACAGCGAGAGAGACAGCAGATCAGGACTATTATCATTCTTATTATTATGTCACTCGTGGTAACATTGAACCTACACACGGGGAAATAAACCTCGGTTCTGCTCCGGATCTCCAGTAGCCAGAATTTTCATTTCTATATTGTTCTTCTTTGCCAGATTCTGAGTTCCTGGAAGTTCACCATTTTACATCAGAAGAACAGGTTTTTCTGTCCTTTTAAAACGAGCACATAACATTATTTTGGCTTCCTTCTATTTTTTCTTTTTTTTTTTATTACAAAATAAAAAAAGCAGGAATCCAGAAACCACAGGCTTCTCTCCAGGAGAAAATAACATTTAGACAGGTGTGCGACCACAAAAACACTCTCTCACACACACACACACACACACACACACACACAAATTTAAACCTATAAATAAACAAATTCCAGTAATTGAGAAGGCGCAGGAACAGGACTTTAAAAATAGCACTTTAAATGAAGAAGTGATTTTTTTTACAAAAAATACAAACACACAAACAAAACCCGTCTTCAACATTAGCCCCTCGCCCCTTTTCTAAACCCTGCTTCGAACGACTCAGAACTAAGAACAACTCCTATGTCACATAAAGAGAATGAAGGTTTCTGGAGAAGAAGCAGGAAGTGTGTTCCTTCATGATCTGTACACTACAGTCACTCCGACTCACAGCTGAAAGCGAGCATGCACTTTAATTCACCTCGTTTCCGAGAAGCAGAAACACGATTTTGTGTTCAGAAAGAAGTAAAAACTCTTTACAGATTTACAAAAACGCTCAGCAATGTTGTCTAGTTTGTGGTCATGTGTGCAGGTCACTGAGATCCACAGTCAGAGATTTTACAGTTACAGTTTTACAGCAATGAGTCCTAAGAGAACCCAAAAACGTCAAAATTATGACTAAAAATGGTGAAAATGGGCCTCCTGGTCTTCCAGAGCAACAATACTTTAGTCGTGATTAAACAGAAAATTTTTTTTAAACCTGCAAGTGTTTTACTGGAGTGAAGCCAAAATACAAATGTTTTTTAATATCTGTTTATATCTGGAATATTAAATGAGGTTTATTGTGAATGGATTTCCAAAGTCTTTTTTTTTATGCCACAAATTAGGTTTGGTAAAATGTTTAATTTGAGTGGTTACAATTTTATTAGGAGGTTGACCAATTAATCGTTTTTTTGTAGGATACAAAAGCTGGAAATATCGGCAAAAATCCATACCGATTGTGTCCGTTGCTGGAGCAGTGAAGAAGGTGTGTTATCACGAGAGCGCCCCCTAGAGGCGAATCGCGTTTGTTTTTACGCGCGCTGCACGGTGTAGCTTGGTGTCTGCAGACACTGGGTGTAGCTAGTAGACCTCTTTTCCGCTGCTAGTCCTCTAACAAAGCCAATACAAAGCTATTGGCACATATAAGCAATGTTCACCTTTTTTTTTTAACATCCTAAAATGTTTAATTTTGTGCGTTTTAAGGACTTAATTCATATAGAGTTTAACTACTACACTTTGTTAGCAGAACTGAATACAAATGACAAATGAATGTGGACACCTGACCATAAGATGGAATTAGATGTGTAAAAAACACAAAGTTCTCATTCGCTGGTTTAATAGACTAGTGGGAAGATGTTCCACTATTCTTGTGGAGATTTTTGCTCAGGTACTGATGTAGGTGAGGTGAGATTATTAGCCCCCTCATTTGTGTTACCTTATCGCCATGCTAAATTGAAACTTGAGCAGCAATCGATTTTAGAGTTCTACAGCAGGAGATCTTCCACTCCAACCAATTTTAAAGCAGATCTTCATAAAGCTGGCTTTGTGTACAAGGGTATTATCATGCTGGAGCAGGTTTGGGTCTCCTAGTTCAAGTGAAAGGAAAATGCAAATCTACCACATTCAAAAGATGCCATGTACAAATGTGTGCCTCCAACTTTATGGAAGTTTGGGGGGAAAAAACATATAAGGGTGGGAAAGTCAGGTGTCCCAATAGATTTGTCCATATCGTGAATATAATACTGGGGTTTACATGTGCTAATGGGGGTGAAGCAGTGCATCTCACAACAGATAGAAAAGTTAAGGTGTGTCTAAATTTATAAAAGATGGTAGACGTGTGAAACTCGTACATCAAATTTACTGAAATTATTATATATAAAAAATAGACAACATAGAACGCCACGTACGTCATCTCTGAGGTCGTTTACACGGATCTGTGAAATCTCCAAAAAATTCCTTGTTGAAGCTGCAGAGCGAGTGTGAGTTCATCTGTAACATGTGACTGACAGAGGGCTGCAAATATGATCGTTACAATAATACAATAAAAATTATAAATAAATACTTACACACGCCTAAACCGTATTTGCTGAGCACGTATGAAGAATTCCTCAATCGTGACTACTGTACGAGCTGAAAGCTTGCTGTCCATCCCATAATAAACCCCACAGAGCAGCAGGGAACATCAACGGACACATGCCGGAGTTCTTCTTACACACAAGGTGGTTTAGGTAGGTGTGTGTGTGTGTGTGTTTTAACACCTAAAATGTTAAGAATGTCTTAACCCTCTTACTTTCAATATTCCACTCGTTTTTTGAAAAGCTCTTTTTTTTGGTCTGGATTGATTTTTTTTTAGTTTTAGCACTGATTTAAACCTCCAGGAAAAAATTAAAATAAAACTTTGTCTGGATCATGTAGATAATCAGCTTTTTACACCTACATGATGTCTGCTCCATTCAGCTTCATGCTCCTCTCCAAACATCAGATTCCCTCCACATTTTTTTTTTAGAATATTAAAAGGCTAAATGGTGTATGATGCTCAAATGATTGAAATCTGTAGACACAAGCTCTGGAGACGTGCCCTGGCTGATCAAGGACATTTGGGCTTAGAAAACATTTGTGTGAGGTTTCTTTTATTTTTTGGCAGTAAGCAGCACAAGATCCACTGGTGTGGGAAACAAAACCGGGCTTACAAATTCCTGAAAATTCACCCAATTTATTTAATGCGGTTTATTTTTTATTCATTACACACTTAAAAAAGGGAGAGGGGCCACAGAGACCGGGAGAGAGACACAAGGAGGAACATACAGGGACAAAGAGATATTTTTAACGACACAGGGAGAGAGAAACAGGCACAGGAAGTTCCACAACAGAGAGAAAGACACAGGAAGAGTTGCACATAGGAGGACTGAGAAACAGAGAACAGAGAGACAGGGGGAGAGACACAGGGAGAGAACCAGAGGGACAGGGAGAGAGAGAGAGACAGAAACAGGAAAAGATACATCGACAGGGAGCGAGACACAGAGACAGAGAGAGGGGCAGAAACAGAACGAGACACAGACAAACAGGGAGAGAGACAGTGACAAGGAGAGACACACACAGAGACGGGTATAGAGACAGAAACAGGAAGAGACAGACAAACAGGAAGAGAGACAGCGACAAGAAGAAAGACACACTAAGACGGGTATAGAGACAGAAACAGGAAGAGGCACAGACAAACAGGGAGAGGGACAGTGACAAGGAGAGATACACAGAGACAGGGACACAGACAAGGAGAGGGACAGCGACAAGGAGAGGGACACAGAGACAGGGAGAGGGACAAGGAGAGACAACGACACACGTCTCATACCTGGGGGTACAGGGTCAATGACGTCTACTGTATAAATGAGCTGATGATCTAAGAAACATGAAGCAGGATGAAATCTGACTAATCGCTCAAGACAATGTCTCATTTCTCAGCCTGAGCTCACACACCAAATGCGGTTCAGCTTCCGGTCTTCAGTGCACGATCCTCACCTTGGCTTTTCCTCGTGTTCACTCAGGTTTCAGCAAATACTAAAATCACTTACCTCAGGACTGATGCCTTAACACCACGTCTCCGCTGAGAGCCAGAGGAACGGATAAGGTAGAAAAATGAGACTAATCTGATTTCTCAAGAACATCCAGAAGAGTTAATGACTGACCGGCCGTGTGTGTCTGTGTGTGTGTGTGTGTGTGTGTGTGTGTGTTCTGCTTTATTTGGACTGCGAGTGTTTGCTGTCGTGTGTATCATCATATATTTGTTCAGAATACGAGGCCAAAAAACACTTTAGTTATCTAAACAGTTAATAAAACAGCTACGATGGAGCTTTTTTGAGGAGCATCAGATGATATTCATCACATGGACCACACATCATATCTGTATTATTATTATTATTATATCATTTTTATATTATTTTGCATTTATACGTTCATACTCCACCAACATGTGTGGTTACATTTATTCAGATCTTAAAATTTAAATAGTGTTTAAACTGTAGGTTTTGGCTTGTTGTTGTTTTGTTTAGGGTTTTTTTTAGGGCCACCCAGTTACAACACAAAAATCGAAATATCGTGGACTGTGATCGCGAGGAAAAGTACCGCAATGTTTTTCGGACATATCGCCCGACACGTAACCCGAGTACCGTATGTTCTGAACCTGGAGAGTAAAAATCCTCTACTCACAGTGTGCGTGTTCTCCCGCAGCCTGGCGTCATTCTCCCGCAGGGAATGACACGGCTCTCCTCCCCCCGACTCCTCGCTCCTCTTCACCTTCCTCTCCGCGGAATCCCGGATACCGTCTTCGTGTCTCCGGACTCGAAGTCTTTTCATGAGAACAGTGTCCGCGCTCCGGTCGAGACCCAGTGCGCGCTGATCAAAGTCCACGCACAGCGCCGTGGTCACCATGAAAACCGCGACGGTCCAGCGCGCGGCTCCCATGTTTCACTCCGGGACGCCGTAAAAACTCTACCCGACCCGACCACTGGCTTCAAAAGCGCGACGGAAGTGAGAAGGAGAAGCGCCGACACTCGAGCATCTCTCCGCGGTGAGAAACTTCGCCCCTCTCTCTCTCTCTCTCTCTCTCTCTCTCTCTCCTCAACGCTCTCGCGCGCCTGACTGAAGCGGGAGTTCTGATCGAATTAGGAAGGCGGAGTCAGAGCACCCCTTTGGCCGGTTCGAACCGCCCACTTTCTCTACTTAACGTGCACGATTGGCCGAATAAAATCATTAGCGGAATTTCATTGGACAGCGTTTTAAATCCGCCCGCCCCCCGCAAAAAAGAGAAAACTAAGTAACGGAAAGTAGGTTAGCCACGCCCCCACTCGTTGTAAATAAGCGCGCTGATTGGTTGACCCGACACCAGCCTCTTTGTTCTTTATAACCTAAGGAAGTTAATGTAACTTCTCATAACCGAATAAATATTTTTATAATAATAATAATAAACATATTACATATATGATATACGACCAGGCATAACATTCTGAGCGGTGAAGTGAAGAATACCGATGATCTCTTCATCATGGCACCTGTTAGTAGCTAGATTTATTTATTAGGCAGCATGTGAACATTTTGTCCTCAAAGTTGATGTTACTGGAGAGATTTTAGTGAGTTTGACAAATTGTGACGTCTGGGTCAGATCATCTCCAAAACTGCAGCTCTTGTGGGATGTTCCTGGTCTGCAGTGGTCGGTATGGTCATTCGCAGCCGAGGCTCATTGATGCACGTGGGGAGAACGTGTTAATGCTCAATGTTTTAGCAGCAAAAAGGGGACCGATACAGTATTAGGCAGGTCATAATGTTATTCCTGAACATTGTGCATGTATATATAATGGTCCAACGTTGATCATCAGGCTTTCTCAGATGGATTCCAAACATTGTAGAATGGTTCAAAAGAATCTGCCCACCTTCAGAATGAACAATGCAGGCACCTGTAGCCTAAATTGCATGAAAATGAAGCTGGTGCTTCAGACGACTATCTGAATGTAGTGATGAATTTAATGTTATAGAATTGAGTTCTAAATGCACTGGGATTATTGGAACAATTCCATCAAAGAACCACTACAGCCACATGAGTTTAGATTTGAATAAAATACATAATTCACGCACCACTCGTTTTTTTCTTGACTACAATTTTATTAGCGCGTTGATTCGTAACAAAAACAAAATCCCCCCCCCCCTCCTGTTTTTCACTCCACTGCAAGAACTGATGTTCTGTGCCATGTACAGAACTGTAGAAATAATTGTGTATCCTGAATTGATAGAGGAAAAGAAACAAAACACAGTATAAAGAGTGGAATCCAGGCTGAAAAAAAAGCAGCCAGGCTGCCGTTACGTTCACCGTTATCCGTCTGCACAGAGAACATCAAACGGGCTTATGCAGAACTGTTCTAGATGTCCTTGATGACCTCCTCGAGTTCCTCTTTTGAGTACATGTGGAACGTCTTGTTGGGCTCTACTGTGGCCAGCTATGGAGTAAAGACAAAGAGGGGAAAAAAACACAAAGATTAATGTATCTAAACAAGCAAGGTTTTTTTGGGGGGAAAGTTGAAGCTTAGTGGAAAGCTTGTGAGTTCAGATCCCAGCCACAACAAGATGCCACCAAGATGAACTTCTTTCCTGTCCTCATTTATAGCAGCTATAAACAGTCATTCCCTCACCTGCCTCTCTTCTTCTTTTCATTTTTTTCTCTCTCTCTCAAAGTCAATAGAACAAAAAAAACACTTTAGTACGTTACTGGAAAACAGGCAGGAGTGAATTCCACAGTTCTCCATCTAGAAAACTAGTCTTACAGAAAATAGATCCAATAAACTGTTACCAGAGGAACGACAGCAGTAGAACGAGTGCCTCAATATAACTTGAAGCCGTACTACCACCAGAGCTGCCGTTAAAGAAAACCAGTCAACAAGCTCTGCACAAAGATCACAAAGTGAACTGTAAAAAGGCACATCTGTGATTAAAGATTACCTCGATATTAGTAGCGTTCAGTTTCTCCTCCATAACCTGCTTCAGGATGGTGAGGGAAGACTTGATGGCTTCTTTTAACGTCATTGACTGGAACAGGATAGATGGATAGGAACAAGCGGACAGATAAAACGATGCATTAATTTGACTGTAATCCAATTATTACTCAGTACAGTTGCTTATTTACCTCCGACTCACAGCTCATTATCTAATATCTGACAAACCGTGTGAAGATTTATATCACACTGTAAGGTCATGTGAGCAGTCATTCTGGGGTAGATATGAGCTTGGGGTGAGGGTGGAAGGGTTGTTATTTGGAGCTAAGCCCAGATTCAACAGCGACTGGGGCAAATTCCAGTCCTATAATAACCTGTTGCTGGTTGTAGAAACAAGACGTGAGAGACTGCAGCATTCGGGCACATAATACAGTCACAACTGCATGAGGATCCAGACTAAATAAAAACGAGCATGTAAATGATGAAAGATGGAGGGGACTGGAGACTTCATTCAGATAGCTTTACTATGTAAACACACACACACACACGTCCAGTTTATTAATAATATAATATAATGCAGCACACTGAACGTACAAGTCCATGTTAATAATTAGTTAAACTTGTGACTTGCAGCTGCAAAAATAACTTGATATATATTTATAGAACACATAACGTGATGTACATAATTCGCAATGGAACTGCAAACCTGCATTTTCTCTGACCCTTTTGTGTCATAAGCATTATTATTTATTTATTCGGTGTGTCCCGTGTATTTACCTTGTGGTAGACTTCCTGCAGAGAGCTCTGAGCACCCTCGGATGCTGACCCGATCGCCCGGGCATCGCACTGCACGAACGTCCCCGACGGGTCCATGTGGTACCTGCGAACCGCAACACAGCAGAAACTCAACACGTGAAATGAGAAAATGTCAGGTTTTATTCAGGGAGGGGGGGGAAAGAAAGGTCACTTTCATTCCACTTTCAGCCTCGTAACTAGGATTCACTAATGGTCAGTAATGTACACTGTAAATCTGAGTGACGTGCTCATGTAGATACTTACAGCTGGGGTCCCTTTTCATCCACACCTCCAAACAGCAAGGCAACACCAAAGGGACGACTCTAAGAACAGGAGAAGATTAGAGTTTAAATTAAACTGGACAATTAGATTAAACAAAAAAAACTAAATTTCTAACCACTTTATATTCACTTTTCTATACAAACTGGATCAAACCACTTTTACTGACTTTATTACATAATTTAAAGCATCGAGTTTTAATGCAACACTGTATTCGGCTTTATATCATACATTATATGGACAAAAGTATTGGAACACCAGATGCAATTCTTGTAGGTCTCCACACTGGAACTCCGACTGCCCCACAAGTCTTCTCACCCTAGTGAAGTTCTAGTGGTGGTTCTTTGGTTTCTTCCCCAAACTGGCAGACAATCGTATAGGATGGGATGTGCACAAAACCAGCTCCATAAAGATCTGCTATAGAATTCAAACCCTACTGAACCTGAATATGAACCTACATCAGAATCTCTTCAAAGCACCCCATACAAATCTTATGGTCAGGTGTCCACAAACCTTTGTGCATGTAGTGTATTAAAGAAGACCTACAGTATGCTATTTGTCATGTCTTCAGTTATTCTTCCCACACAATAATATAGATTTGGGACAATATGTAAAATATGTTTTACCATAGCGCCAGGGTCTGCGTCCTCCTCTCCGAACTGCAGAGCCAGGTTTGACACGGCCTGCGTCACACTCTCTACCGTCATCGTCTCGTTGTAGGTGAACCAGTGATTCTGCAGCACACAATCACACCGATAGTTATTTTTATAAAGAATTGTTTGAGCACTATGATATTTTACACCACAGGGTCGTTCGAGCAAGAGAGAATGCAGGAACGTGCACCGACCTGCGTTTCCACTCTCGCTTTGTCTATAAGCGTTTTAGCATCGGCGATGAGGCCACTCATAGCACAACCTGTGGAGAGGAAAAATAACAGGTCTGAAAGCGTGTTCAATGATTTTGCACTTTGAAATTAAATATGGCTTAAAAAAAAAAAAATAAAATCAGGTGTCCCAATACTTTTGTCCCCATAGTTTTGTATAAATTGTATATGAAACAACACAGTTTGCAGACAGTGCACAGAGGGCGACGTTACCGATGTGAGTGTCAATCTCTACGATCTTCTCGATGCTGCTGGGCTCCATCAGGGGAGAGGTGATTCTCTTCTCCACAGCGAGACACACCCCTTCTGACGTCTGAATGCCGATGGCTGTCGAGCCCAACTGCAAGAACGAGAGATTATTCAAATATCATTATTATGTATCATTAAACATTATTCAGTGTGTCGCAGCTTTACATGGGTGGTATTTAAAAATTAGGACCAAAAAAAAAAAACGTGTGGAAAGAGTTTTATGTGCAAATATTGTACAATATTTATGACATGTTTTATGGTATTTTTCTGGATTTTTTTACTCTACGTGCTTGTGTGTAGCAAATACCTTGATAGCTTCGATGGCATACTCCACTTGAAAAAGTCTTCCTTCTGGAGAGAAAGTGTTCACGCCTCTGTGATGGGGGAAAAAGAAAAACGTCTCATTAGGACACTAAGGAACGAGCATGCGTCTCAAATACAATACCAGAGCGTAGTTCCAAACGGAAGAGATATAAATCTCAAACTACTTGTTTTTAATTAAAGGAACACCATTACAAAATATAAATAAAAAATAAAACAAAAAACTACAGTTCATGTGACAAAACAAAATCTCCTTTTATAATGTGATTTATTATAATGAAAGAAACACAGGTGCAGATTCAGAAGTGAGACAGAAAATGAGCGCATTCATTGAACAACTTTCGATTCGACGGAGTCGGTCCTGTCCGTCTCCATCTTTCTTTAGCTTGTTTGTTTTCTACCCATCAATCGATCAGTGCTTTAGTTTCCGGGGTTTGATATTTCCCCCCTGCATTATTTTATAATATATATGTTAATTACAATATTATTATTACAAAACGTAATTAGGTAAAGGTAAAATTACAGGTTTTAAAAAGTAGAAATACGCAACAGGGAATTAGGGAAATTGTTGAAATAAACACACTGAATATTCAGCAGAAATGTAAATACAGTAGTAGAGATCTCCCTGTAGGACCTGATGATGTGCTCAGTAGAAAGTTCTGCAGTTCTGCTCCTAATGACTCAGATACTAAAGTGAAAGTGAAAGTTTCCTCTGCACCGTTCAATCAAGGACAATACGCCAGTTTCTTACCTGTCATACTCTGATCTGGTCAGGAACATCCTGAATAGTCTAAAAAAAAAATAGAATAGAAATAAATAAATAAGTGTAAGAATACATCCTGGACTACTTTACAAAACACTCAGCTTCAAAGTCTTTATGAAAACAATCGCTAGTCTGGATGTGGGAAGGCCTCAAAGCTGATTGGTGGATCCCCCAAGCGGAGGCGGGGTTTTGAGATTTCCTTCAACGCTATTGGCTGAACGGTCTGTCAATCATCCACCTGCTTTCCATTCATGCTAAAAATGATGACCGCTCCATTCATAGAGCATTATCAAACAAATTCCGTTTGGTGAACCGCCTTTATTTCGATATTCCAGCTTTTCAAGAGTCCAAACATCACAGAGACGCTGTTAGACATTTTATCTTGCTATAACCTACCTGACAGCTACAAGCATGAACACACTCCTAGCCTGCTAGCTTACCGAGCAACTCATTTCCCACCCGTATTTAAACACATACATCCTCCCGCGCTATAACGCATACATGCCGGAATACGAGTGGGAAAAGAAATAACGCCAAATCCCGTCTCAAGTTAGCCCCTGCTATTAGTCAAACTTTTATTTTATTCCTCTCAGAAATTATTTTTAAGGTTCTGATATCTTTAGAAAAACCGATATTCGAGAAAAAAGCAAAAAAGAGGACCTCTTTGTTATTTATCACACATTTTGATGAAAAAACTGATATACGAAGATCTTACCTCCTCTCGCAGCAGAGTGAGTTTGCTCGTTTCAGCGGTTGCAGGAAGTGCGTCTGTTTAACGGTCCGGAAGAAACGGAGGCACCCACAATATTAGTTCCTACCCACAAATACAGAACTGATAAAGAAATTTTATTTTGTTAACCAGCTTTGTATACACAATACCTCATATTGACCTTTAATTAAAAAATTCCCTGTATTAAAGAAAATAATAGTTTAATATTTTTGAGATACAGCTGTATGGCAAAGTGTAACAATAACAGAAAATATATTCTTATTAGGTCTGTTAATCGATTAAAATATTTAATCGCGATTAATCGCATGATTGTCATGGATTAACTAGTGAGTAATCAAAACCTAATTGCACACATTTATATGTTCTTAATGTACCTTAAATTATTAACTTTTTAATACTCTAATCAACATGTTCATGGACACTAATGGATGCTTTATGCAAATGTATGTTAATTATTATTAAAACCAAACTCAACACAAAGCATTCGGACAAACTATTCTCGTAAGTGTTTTAAACTAATTGTAGTGTTTTAAATTACATAATCATCAGGACACCAAACTGAACTTTTGTTGTTTCCACTCGAACCGTTTTAATTGCCGGATTTGTGCGTCATGGTGTATTTTGGTGCTCGATTTGAGACTTGGCGCCTCACTAAAACAAATGCTAACACAAATGCTAACGAGAGAAGGCGAAAGAAGAAGAAGAAGAAGAAGAAGAATAGGAAGAGTTTTTACAACTTCTTTGCAAAGCGCGTCCAGCACCTTCTGCTATTTGCGCTAGATCTCCACAAGGTGTCAAAATGGCGACTTTGGACCTGGATCTTTATCTTCAGGTAGATCCGGCAAGAAACTTAAGGTGTGAAGAGTGACAGGATGCACGCAAGTCAGTAGTGGACATGGTAAAGCACGTGTGTAGAATAATGCCAGTTGCGCAGCTATCGATGTATATGGAACAATATTTTTCGGCAGGCTGATTATGAAGGTCGGTGCTCCCTGGGACTGTGTGTGCAGACTCGTGCTGCCATCTGTTGGCCTCTTTTACAAAACTAGTCTTGAAATTTTTTTTAATACCACCTCATACATGTAAACACTGGATGTTCAGCAGCAACTTTTGCACACAAGTTCACAAGTTTTGTTCATTTAAAAAAGAGACGGTGTGTGTGTGTGTGTGCCAAATCAGCTTGTAATGAAGAGTCGAATTCAATTGTGGAAAGATTTTGTACATGGTATGGTTGTGAGGCACCAAAAGGCCTGAAAGTTTCCATGAGAAAACCAGAGCCTGGTGATGCATCATATAATTTATAACAGGACCACAGACTTTACATACAAATAAAATCCAGGCAGAAGTTTAGCTTAATGACACTATTCTTCAATAGTTACAGTTTTCCTATAAGGACGTGTTTCCAATCTAAAGTGGTTGGTTATCATTCGAAGGGTTGTGAGTTTAAATCCTACAATTCTTAAAGCCTTAAAACCTTCAATTGTTCATTGTAAAAAAAAAACAAAGTGTAAGTTGTGATGGATAAATGTGTCCTTCAAACAGCGTTAATAAATAAATACACGATACAGCCCAAAGCACACGTCCATCACATCCATTCTTCCACCAGACACAACATCTGAAAGAACACACATATACAAAGTTGCATACATGGCGTGTAAAGGTTGGAGCAGAAGAAGAAGAAGAAGAACTTGAAAGACCTGATCACACTAATGCTCTTGGAGCTGAATAAAATAATCCCCAAAATCTAGTGGGAAGTCTTCATGGAGGACTGGAAGGAGAAAAGGGGAAATCTCTGGAATCTGCTGTGATTTGCAATTACGTGTGTGGGTGTGATGATGATGGTGGTGATGATGGGTGCAGAAACTTTTTTTTTAAGGGATGTCTGTCCCTTTAAGAGTGAAATGAGGTCACGTGACCGCTGCTGGGTAGAAAGTTTGACAAGTTTGACCGACGCACAAGAATCTTTCTGTCTCCCGGATCCCTCCTACACCCCGGAACCTCCGCGATCTGCTCCATTTCTATCCACCTCAGATCACATCTACTTGTGAAAAGAAGCCCCTAGGAGCTCCTTCACACCATGGACCTTCCCCAGGTGATTTCATTTTCCTCCTTGTTTTTTTAGTTTTTTTTCTGCGCGTCGCTCTCCGACATAACCCGCCTGTTTGCTCTGAGCGAGGCCGCATTCCAAATTGCTCCCTAGTGCCCTAAACATGCGCACTACCCCGGATGTGCTTGAACGCCGTCCGCTCCAGATGTGGCGCCCTGCATACGGAACGTCGAGCCGTTTGGGACGCAACTCGTTTTTAACGTATTTAGAGATAGCAGATGTAAAATTTAAAAAAAAGATTTTATATGATTTTTGTATTTATTTGTTATTTTATTTCAATGTAGAGACTTCGGTCCGGTTTCAAACTGGACCTGGGACCCCTGAAAGAGCCGCTGGGATTTATTCGTCTTCTGGAGTGGGTGAGTTTCTGGGATAAGTTCGTGTCTAACAGACTTTACAATGCGATGAAAAACCATGCAGAGAGAAAGAAAGAGAGGAAAAAGAGTCAGAAACGTGGGCATATGTTGGGTTTCAAGGTGAACCTGATCACATGACTCTCTCTGTAGGTGTGTTCTAGACAGTGAGGGGGCACAAACTTATGCACAAAGTTAAACTTTCTGATAAAAAAAAAAAAAATTGCATGCAAATGTGTGTGTGTGTGTGTGTGTGTGTGTGTGTGTGTTTACACAGTATACATCATACATCGATCAGGTTCAGGCATAACATTATGACCACCTGCTTAATATTGTGTCGTTCCCCTTTTTTCTGCTAAAACAGTCTTGACCCATCGAGCATTAACACCACTAACTTCTTCGGTTGCCCACGACCCTGTCGCCGGGTTACCACTGTTCCTTCCTTGGAGCACTTTTGATAGATCCTGACCACTGCAGACCAGGAACATCTCACAAGAGCTGCAGTTTTAGAGATGCTCTGACCCAGACGTCTAGACGTCACAATTTGTAAAACTCAAATCCTTAGGCTCGCTCATTTTTCCTGCTTCTAACACGTCAACTTTGAGGACAGAATGTGTGCTTGCTGCTAATAAATAAATCCCCCTTCAGATCAGGATTTTGCAATTAAGGGATTGTTTGTTTTTTATTATTATTATTATTATTATTATTATTATTATTTGACTTTTCTTCTCAATGATCACATAAAATAGGAGAAAAATATTTTTTTAGAAAAGACACACCACGTGTCAGACTGGTGGTGTTCTCTGACCTCACGGTTCCTCTCAGAGGTAATATGTTGCCCAGGTTGCTCTTTTTTCTCTCACGTGAATCGCGTCGATGCAAATTCTTACGCCGGGAGTTCCTAAGAGTTTACATGTGTTGTTGCGTGAACCGGATTACGAGCTGTAATTAGCTCTTCGTAGATCGGTAAACATAAGATTGAGCAACAGTCAGCATAGGGCCCAGGAAAAGCTGCATGCCAAACCCTGACACCCCCCTCCACACTCACAAACACACACACAAGCATACACACCCTTCAGTAATATTCACAGCTCCTCCACTCAGCTCCAGCTGCTCTTCATGGTGACCGTATATCAGTTACAGTTGTTCATGTTTGAGTGTGGAGAAGGTTTCACATGTGTGCCCTCACATTAAATACAACTACAGCTAAACAAAGAGCTGTGTTTACTCTGTAAATATTTCATTATTTTCCCCCCTACAGCAGTCCTGATGTGTACGTGTGTTTGAACATTCTGGGCGTACGCATAGTATAAATACTGTAAAGATCTCCTCACGTCCAGAATAAGAACGGATTGAAATCCGAAACCACGTCGGAGACCAGATTTTATAATCACGATGGTCACATGAGCCGGCGCAAAAAAGTGTTCTGTTCTTTTTAGCATAACGTTTTCTTGTTTGTTTTTTTTAATAACAGTCTCCACGCTGTAATGTTAATTAACAGGTGTAGCGTTTCAGGGTTGAGATGAAAACCAGCCAAGGAACATGTTACAGTAGATGCCAGCAGCTGCCTCTTTCAGACACGCGCACACACAATCATCCCTCCATCCTTCCTACGGCCTGTAGTGCAGGATCAGGCCTTCTCAGAAAGGAAGTTTCTTCTCTGTTTGCTTAAGGCGGGAGAAGGAGGAGGTGACGGGCCGTTCGTATCAGGATCACGCTGAGGCAGGAGGGGAGTTACCAGGAAACCTGCCGCGTCCTGTTTAACACACAAACACGGCCGTATGAAGGCCAACTAGTCCACAAGAACGAGCAGGTGGCTAATTTCCTTCTCACTCTTAAAAACGAGAATCTGCATTAGAGAAAAGGGGCCTCAGTGTGTTAAAAAATAACTCTGTGGTTAAAGATAAACAACCTGCTCTGCTATATAGGCCACATCGGCCCTTTTTAAGGCTTCGGCTGTTTATAAATGAACGATAAAGCGATTGAGAAAGCAGGTCACGGTATTGAAATTCCGGCCGGGATCAATACTCATCCACAGGAGTTTATATATAAAGGGAAGTGAAACTTATTGACCGGGATACACCGCACAGGTGGTGGTGGTGGGGGAGGGGGGGGGTTCGGCGATACGGCAGATATATCATATCGCGATTGTCTTCTGCGATGCGCCAAAACGTCCTCTAAAAAGAAATTGCCAAAGATGAGTGATGGGTTTACAGACACCACAATGATCAGTTTGATATATAAAATTGTATGATGTCGTGTGAACTAGGACGATGTGGTACGATGTTTGGAACTAGGACTTCCTGGGGTCTGGAAATCGTTTAGAATGTTTGCGCAATGAGCAGACAGAAGGCAGTAAGAAGTCTGGGGTTAACGTGGATGAGACAGAGGGGGTCAGTAAAGAGAAAATGACTAAGAACTGAGACATTCCTGATCATCATCATCTTTTCTCTGCTTGTGTTCTATATTGTGGATCTTCAGTCTGGATACATTCAATAGAGAACAACAATTTAAATTCTTTTGTATTAATATGATGTGAGGTTCAGTCACCAGTGTGACACTAAAACAGGTAGTAATAATCACTACTTTTTACTGAAGTACGTGTCGGAGCCCAAACTTCTTTACTTTACTAACTTGCAGTCAGAACTTTTACTAGAGTCTTTTAAAACATGAGCAGCTGCACTTCTAGTTGAGTGAAGGAGGTGTGGACTTTTGTAATTTCTGATGTGAAGCATGGCTTTAAAAAAAAAAGCAAATCGTTACATGCCTAGTGCGTCGTTTTGTTCGCCCTCCCTCATTTTTACTCGTTCTTCAAAATCAGTCTGTGTTCTGAACGGCTTTCGTTAACAGGGATGATGATGATGATGATGATGATGGTGGAGGCTCGGTGATGTGTGAAATGGTAAACAATGTGGCATGAAGATCCTGAACGTGACCATGAATTAAAGATGAGAGAGCGGTCTTTTTTGTTTGTTTGTTTGTTTTTTTTCGCCTGCTGTGGAGAAACTAGGTGAAGCGTATCGAGCTGACGATAGCGTCTTTAGGTTCGTTTTGCATGCACAAGACCGAAGGGAAAGCAAGCGTGAAATCAAAACTTCAGTGTGGAAGCTGATCTGAACCGAAACCGTGGTGCTGCAGTGATGCTGAACCTCTCACGCTGATCTTTTATCATGTGCACGCTTTCATTCGGATCCTGAATGAAAACTAAACTCTTGTCTGTGTATCGTTTGGGTTTCCTTTTGATATCGAAGTATTATATTTAGTACCACACGCACTACAGTGTGTACAAGGATCCGGGCAGGACCTCATAAGGCGATCTTTCGGTTCGTTTCGCATGGTTTTTTAAGCCTTCCGTCACAAACCTGCGATTAAATTTGGGTCTGAGTGAACTGTGATTCACTGGGACGAGAACAGAAAAGGAAATTGAAGGATGCGAAACGGCCAGAAATCCACAACGGAGATGCCAAGCCGTGCTGTTTAATCTCACACAGGCCGGTGTTTTGACGTCGCCCCTCCCGTGAGCCGGCGTGGTTTATTCTTTCAGCAGTGTGTCTGCGTTAAAGTTTAATCCGGCACCGAGCGAGGAGCAGATCCGTTAACATTAGCGTAATTATTAACCGACCTCGCTTTGTTCGAGACTTCGGAAGAACGAGAAATCCAGAGGGTCCGAACGAATTGGACAGATTTTCAAATAAAAATTGCAGCATATCTGCAACACAAACATGTTTCTGATCAGAGCAGGGGGTCAGATCGAGTTAATCCTGATAATTCCTCATAATGTATCGCATATCCTTCATAGAATGTTTCAGTAAAGCAATTCCATAACCAAGTTATCTAAATACAGTGTGGTAAATGGAAATGGAGACTATTTTGGAACTAGAAATTGGCGACCCCGGGGCGATCGATAGTGGGTTTTACCGATAGCTAGGTCGGAGCAAACTTACACGTGGTGTCAGTGATTCGCCTCTAGAGGCCGCTCTCGTCATCACCGGCGCAACCCAGAAAAACTATCGTAATGGATTATTGACGATAGCCGAACCGCAAAACCGATGACGGTCGGCTTCTAGTTCGGAATTAGTGAAAGCTCGTTTAGATGGGTTGGCTTCCAGTGCATCTTAAAATGTCTTCTATACTCAGAAACACATCCATCTTTTGTTTATAAAGCCTTGCTTCGGATTTACACCGTGAGCTCGGATCTGCTGTCGTTTTTTTGTTTTATTTTATCGTTGCGGATTTGAATTCCACTCCTGTGATGGAAGACGGCTTCGAAAAGAATCCCTTTCCCTCATCCGCTGACTTTATTTACAATACCGCACACGTCTGTCCTCAGTCAGCCCTTTTGTGGCCACCGTGTGCCCCGTTGATCCGACTGTATTTCTGCTGAAACTCGGAGAGCGTTTTGGTGGTCTTCAAACGTACCTCTTCCTCAACTCTGCTGAGTCAGCATATCAGACACACAGAGATGATGATTCGGGTGGTTTCTGTAACGACCTATAAGCAGCTTCTTTCCTGAGAGGCAGGAAGTGGTGGAATTGTGGATGCTGAGTCAGAGAAATGCGGAGAGGGACAGAAAGGAAAATGGAGCGGGGAGAGGGATTCATGCTGGGACCGTTTAAGAACGTTTGAGAAGTATACAATGTAGACTAAGGTTAACATTATATTTACTATAGTCAACACAGATGATTGATTCGGCTCTGCGTTTTTCCTGCACACATGATGCACGCACATCTAACTCTACTGGCCCAGATTAGATAAGGCCCCAAATTAGATTGTTTATCGTTAGTTCTGCAGGCGAAATAGAGATCGGTGTATCCATGATGATGAGCAGGTTGTTTGTCTTCATTGTAGCTTGTAGAGCTTCAATGAAATGTCGGGGCGGTAAAAGTCACAAAATCGCACTCGGGGTTATTCTTATTTACGTCCAAACGTGGGCGTTGAAATATTTTCGATTTAGGATGGCGTAGACCTTCTTACATTCCACACATCAAAAAGACTCCTCTTTTTTTTTACCTTGGTTGGTTTTAGTCGAACTACAACCTGCGATCTTGCCACCTGATTGGTCAGAAGATGAAAGGTGCTTTCTTATCACGCAGGTCTTAGAGTAGATATTAATAACGCTCTGTCGAGTCTTGGACGTCTCAGGATGGTGCTATTAAAGGTAACGCTAGAGTTTTTTGATCGACTGACATTTGCTTCGACTCTATTTAAATTTCTTCAAATAGCATCAATTAAATAGTTATTAATAGCGTGTTTATACAGTAATAAACACTCTGACTGATCGATGTTGGGATGTTGCTCGAGCCAGATTTTTTTTTTAATGCATTTTGGACAGTCGAGTACATTTGGGATGAGAGCTCTCCTCGTCTGAAAAGCTAATCTTGTTCTAATGTTGCAGCTCTTCAGCATCTTCGCCTTTGCTACCACTGGCGGATATGAGGGATCCCTGATCATGACGCTCAAATGTCCAGATAAACCTTTGGACATTACTGCAAAGTTCGGCTATCCTTTCAGGTAAACAGAATCACGATCGCAATGTTTAAAAGATGTCCACAGGGGGAAGTGGTAGCTCAGAGGTTAAAGGTACGTGACCGATCGGAGGGTTGAGGGTTTAAGAACCGGTATTGCCAAGTTGCTACTCCTGGGGCCCTTGGGCAAGGCCCTGAACCTTCATTGCTCCAGGGGAGCTGTATCATGGCTGACCCTGACATTCCTAACATCACTTGGATATGAGAAGAAAAATTTTTACTGTGCTGTAAAGTGTGTGGTGGTATCAAAAAGTTTCGAGACTAGTTTTGTAGCACACCAACAGATGGCAGCATGAGGCTGCACGCACAGTCACAGGGAGCACCGACCTTTATAAGTCAGTGTGCCAAAAGAGATTGCCCTGTGTCATCGAGGCTCCTCCTCACACGTCCTATACATCATCCTATGACTTTCTTTTAAAGTCCTCAGACTGTAGGATCTTCAGGAAAGAGGCTTTGCAGATTCCTAGTTAGAAAAAATGTGACCAGTAACAGATAAAAAGCTGTCCGTCATTAATCATTAATCATTCATTGTGTTGAAACCTTGCTGTGGCAAAGGGCCCTGTTTTATTAAACCTACCACACCTGCCTTTTTTATATCACTCTGTATTACATACACTTTCTCTACTTAAGATTTAATATCAAAAATGTTGGTTTTCAGACACTTTCTCTAAAGGCTCTCTCTTTATCAGGCTTCCCAGTCAGCCTTTTCAAATTCCGAACTGCAACTCCAGCTTGGCCGGCAACATGACCTACCTGCGTGGAGACTTCTCGTCCTCCGCTGAGTTCTTCGTGTCAGTGGGTGTCTTTGCTTTCCTCTACTGCACCATCACCCTCATCCTGTACCTGGGCTACCAGCACATCTACAGAGAAACGCCCCGAGGACCCATTGTGGTGAGTGAGCGGGAATGAGGACTGTTGCATTGCAAAGGGATGAGAAAAAGAGGGGAGAGAGGGATAAAAAGATGAGGAAATAAATATGAACGAAAATCAATGCTCATGGCATAAAAAAAGATGCTGTGCAATTATTCAATTATTCATCCTTAGGAACTGCCTGGTCATGGCCATGGTGGTAAGGGCTAGCTCAGAGGTTATGATGTATAGATGATCCTAAGGTCATGAGTTCAAATCCCACCACAGCTAAGCTGCCACTGATGGGCCCTTGAGCAGGACCAGGATCTTAACCCTCTACTCTTTTTCCTGGCATTAGGGTTTAGATATAATTGAAGGCTTGGCAGATAAAACTCCACCTTTCTAGTTTAGGCCACGCCCACTTGTTTTGATGTACCGCTCTAAATATTAGTTCAGTTTTACAGCAGGCATCTGGAGATGAGGAAAAATCCCTACCTTCTTACTTTCTCCACACTTTTCTCAGTTTTTCGTGTTTTTCCCCTCTCCAGGATCTGATTTTGAGCGGGATCTTCGCGTTCCTGTGGCTTGTCTCGTCCTCTGCCTGGGGAAAGGGTCTGACTGACGTGAAACTCGCCACCAACCTCGACGAGTTGGTGAACTACTGCACTCCGAAGTGTGAGGCCAAACTCCACCCTGCCATGGGACGCCTTAATTCCTCTGTGGTGAGAGAAACATCTCGTAATAAAAAAAAAAATCTAATAACCGTGTGTGTGTGTGTTTGTGAGGCTGCATCTACAGCAAAAAAAAAAAATTGTCTAAAAATGTTCTTTGTTCATCCACGCTGAAGCATCTCATGTCCCTGTACTGAACGTGAGCACATTAGTGGGGACATGACTTAAGTGTTGATATACAATACAAACCTTCTGTTCATCTCTCATTTAGGTCTTCGGCTTCCTCAATCTCATCCTGTGGGCAGGAAACTGTTGGTTCATCTTTAAGGAGACTCCGTTCCACAAGCCTGCTCAGCCTCCCTCTAACATGGAGCAAGGCGGCAGCTCCTAATTGGACAAGGCAGGCTCCTCCCACTCCGTTCAAGCCAATCAGAAGTTAGAGTATGCCACTGTGGGGTCACACAGACTCGTCCTAAAGTAAAGTTTGATAAGAAGAACGCTCTGGTCCGGGTGCTGTTTTCAGGGTTCAGAACGTCCACCCTGGACCTTTTCAGCTTTGGGTTTAAGCTCAAAAGCGTTCGTCTCGGTTGTGTTGCCTGGTGCAGATGTTCTAGTCCCATAAATTGTTTTGCGTCGTTACTAATCGTTTCTCGTTCTGTCTTTACAGTTGAGTGCAAGAAAAAAAAATGCTTTTTGTCTGCCAGCACCAAACCAAATACTTTCCTTTATCACCACAAATAAAAAAAATAAATAGTATATTAGTTCAAAATAAAAGAAAACGCTCGATTTTGAGTTCAAAAGTTAGCACCCCCCCTTACAGATACTCTATTACTTTTGAATGTTTATGATCTTCATCCTTTACTAAAGATGTTTAAAAAAAAAACCATCTTCTTCTTTTGGTTATATCCTGAGGTGCCAATATTTTAGCTACAGCATTTCCCATTTCCATTCCTTCTCACAGCGATAAACGAATTCAGTGCCATGTTCACACTTTTTCTTGTGTGTTATCATCTTTTCTTTAGTTTTTTCCTCAGCGACTAGATATTTTAATCGTCAGAAATGTTGGCAGCTCAGAATTTCCATTCAGCTCCGTCAGCAAACGGGTTCTACTTTTTTCCTAATTACAAATCAGTTTTATAATCTAGTTTTTGGTTGATTTGGAAGGAATATCAAATATGAAGGGGGTGTAAACTTTTGCACTCGACTGTATATGCGCTTAAACGTGTGTGTGTGTTTGTATATGCTGAATGTATATACACACACACACACACACACACACACACAGCTAATAATCCACTGATAGATTTCTCTTTATATAATTGTGTTTTTTTTATTTTGCTCTTCTGCTTTACGATTCAAAATCCCGCACACAAATCCGTGCCTTACACACGTGCGTCGGGATGCAAAGCGCTTCCCCAAAAACACATATAGAGTATGAAGATTCTTCTGAGAAAGTGCCTCTAATACGTCCTTGTGGTCTCTTTGAGATCCCTGACCGACTCCTGACCTTAATATCGTACCATGTGATGTTCCACGTGTTCACGCTTGTCACGTGTTTAATTGCGTGATCACTGCTGTTAAATGATTTGCCATCACCAAACAGATTGAGTTTTTTTATAGTTGTGTCCAAAAATAGGAACAATTAAACACTAAATTCCTTTTCTTTTTGGGTTCTGTTAATTTCCTCTCTAAAGAAAATCTAAAATCCAACACTACACTTCCATGTGCTGACATTTCATTTACAGAGAAGAAGAAAATTCTAATTATTAATCTGAGTTGTAACCGATTTCCGACACTGATTTCTATTTTCCTCTTTTGGTTCGATAATAAGGACCCACGAGAAGACGTCTGTATAAACCATCGTTACGCCACATAATCACCTGTGTGACCGATTTATCACCACGTGCCTGTTTGCTAGAAATTATTACATCACTTGTAGCCAGTTTACACCGAGTGTCATGACCTTGTTGAGAGGAATAACACGATTACACGTCACCCTGTCGCTTTCTGTTTCTTACGTTTTATTTTATTACATTTGTTTTATTTTTGATTCGCCTTTGTGCCTTTTGAAATCTAAGCGCCTCAGCAACACTGTGCCTTAATCTCTAATCCCGGTTTTTGTTTTTTAATAATAATAATTTTGTGTTTTCACAGAAACTGTTCCAAAGTGAGTTTTGATATTAACATTAATAAACACAGTGACTTCAGTACGGTCTGTGCAGCTTTAAACTCCAGCGTACCTGCTTGTTTTTCATATCACCTCGGCTCTCTGATGTTTTAATGGCACCTGAATACACTTTAGGTTAGACATCTTTTTTTTTTTTTTTAAACAGGTTGAAATACGTTCTTACGCAACATTTTGTACCTGAGAAGAAGGAAAAGAAAAAACACATTGCGTTTGCATTTTGCAGGTTGCGTTCTGTGAATTTTTGTGTTATTAAGTATTAAATGAAGAGAGCTCTATTGCTTTGTGTCTGTGTGTTTTGTGAAACTGCTGATAACAACCGCTAGATGGCGGTATGATTATATGGATACAAATATTAACTTTAGTGAGTCGTTCTTTTATCACGTGACTCCAATAGACACTATACAGTCTATTATACAGGAAACAGAATGGAGTAGTTCATCTCATGAGTCCTCTGGTCCGAGTCGTTCTTTTGTCACGTGACTATCCTTTTATTTTTTGGTGACACGATTGTCACAATAATTATGGGAGTCACGTGCCAAAAGAACTAACGACACGGACCAGAAGATATGAGTTGCATGGTCATAGTTTTATTATTAGAACTGTAGTCAAAGTTGGTGTATGTAGACGTGTTGCGGGATCTGTTTCCAGGAAAATAGAATTTTTAATTATTAATGAGCACTAAATGACTCAATAAAAGATTCGTTCATTTTAATGCACGAGATTCAAAGAATTAAGTCGCTAAAATGATCCGATCTTCAATCACTATTGTGTAGTCTATGGGAGTCACGTGACGAAAGAACGAACGACTCGTACTCGACGATTCGAGAGGTGAACTACTCCGTTCTGATTTCTGTACCTACAGAGATTTTGCGATGCTTAATAAACGAATCACTCTTTGAGACGACTCGTTCAAAGTGAACTAATCATTTGTACTTTACTGAAGTATTTCCATTTGAGTAGATTTTACTTTAATGCATTACAAAGTCAAATATCCTACTTTTTACTCAACTTCATTTAGCGCAATCAGTCGTTCCTTTTTTTTTTTTAGGATAAAAACTTAACTGGTCAAACAAAACAAAGTTTGGCGCTTATCTACTGATCACCAACATACAGTTCAGCACATTCAGAACATTTACAGAGGAATAAATGATGAAGAAACTCCAGACTCAAACTCACCACAACACACGTGACCTCGTTTACATGATTTTTCTGGAAGTAGTTGAAAAGAAGGTTTTGGGCTCGTGATCATTGTAACAGAAATCAATCAGTATTTGAGTTTTAATATCATTTTATGAATAGATCAGTGTGCTGAGAGTCACATTCGAGTCTTTTCACATAAACTGAGGTGATTAAGTAAAGATTCTTGTAATAAAAATGATAACAGGAACATTATAGTTATAATAAATCATAGTACTTTGGATACTTAAGTACATTTGAAGGCAAAAACATTTGGACTTTTACTCAAGTGAAAGGGACTTTACTTTTACTGGAGTCACATTTAACTACATGGTTTGTGTACTTTGTCCACCAATGATCATTCACACACTCTTACTGACTTTCTTTAGTCTTAACCTGCTTCCTAATATCACCACAAATCATAATATCACCGTTCAGCGAATGCTATTACGCCTTATAAACGTGTTATAAACCTGTCAAAAAAACTCTAGTGCCCCTAGTGGACATTTCTGGGGCTTGAACTCTCAGCAATAATTAACAAAAAGAAGACTTGTACTTCTCATAAACCAAAACAGATAATAGATAGCAAATAAATAAAAGCGTTTGTTTGTGGAAATTATAAAAAAAAAGTAGAAAAAAAACAACCAGAACGCTAGCATGTGTGTACAATTGTTTAAATATCAAGAATATAAGCATTTAAGTAATTTAAATGCTCTAACATCGCCTAATAATAATATTAATAATAATGGTGAAATTATTAATAATAATATTAATACAAATAATTATTATTAATAATAATAATAATAATAAATAAATAAAATTCTAGTTCTTCTATGTTTGGTGGAGGACCGGTGTGGTGTGATATCGCACCCCCTTGCGGCATGTCGTAGAAACTGCAGCCTGACCTGTAACGCACATGCGCGAACGCTTCACGGTCGCGGTTCGAGCTGTGGCGCGTGCGCGCGCGACGTCACGCGTTACGCAACGCCGGCGTCTACGTTCGTTCAGTAATGACGTCAGATAAAAAAAAGAAAAGTAATGACGTCAGATGTAACTTCCATGACATAATGTTCACAAATAACAATTAAAAACAGATTTACAATTTAGGCAAATACTGAGCGGGAAAGTTTTTCTCTTTGTTCCGTCTTTCTATCCGTCACAAAAAATCCTTCTAGATTTGACCAAGTGTGGGTTTAGCACAGCATATTCCACTAGAATATTCGCGGTGGATGTCATTGAGAAGCTCCATGCTGCTCGATAAGCCTTACTAAATTCAATCCTCATCCTTATCTAGCTTTCCACAGCTTCTCAACTATTGACCAACCTCTTCCGTCTTGGAATTTCAGTCATAGCAGGTGGGTTTGAGGGGAATCCACATCTGCTTTTCACCGGTGTACCACAAGGCTTAATGCTGGTTCCTCTTCTGTTCTTCATTGATACTTAATCTCCTGCTGAGGTCTTATCTTCACACTTCACCACTGCTATGTGGACGACACTCAACTCATCCTCTCGGTCACTCTCTGATAATCGCTTTTTTTCTCAGATCTCAGTCGACATCTTGTCTTACTTCTGGCGGAACTGAGCTGTTTATTCTAGCTGATTAATCTTAAATCTTACAATCTGGCGAGGCTTGGTTGAAATGAAAACCTGCACCCTCACCAGGCCTTTCTGGAAATTATTGGACACCACTAACCTACTGTTAAATGCCTGCTAAAAGCCAGTAGCTTTCTGTAGAAAACCTCCCTGAGAATAAGGAATAAGGAAGAAACTTTGATGAAGGTTTGGAAATTAAGAAAGTGACATGATCATTGGTCAGTGGTACCTCAGAGGGAGACTTTACACTATGGATATATGATACCAACAGGATACTACAGAATACGGATGGTTTAAATGCCTTCTTTTGTATATTATTAGCTTAATAAATCTGAGGATTTCGACAGTTCAAGAGGTTTTTTTGTGTTACAGCACCACCCACTGGCCGGGGTAGGCTTCACATCGATGTGTGCTTGGTCCCCTAAAAAAAAGTCATATTAAAGTGATGTGAGATAGTTTTAACTCCTGATTCTGAGGTTTAAGAATTTTTTAATAAATTAATCCAGATTAAACAAATTATTTGTGTTTTTGTGTTCTTTTTGTGAGAGAGAGAGAGAGGACTTTACACTATGGATATATGATACCAACAGGATACTACAGAATACGGATGGTTTAAATGCCTTCTTTTGTATATTATTAGCTTAATAAATCTGAGGATTTCGACAGTTCAAGAGGTTTTTTTGTGTTACAGCACCACCCACTGGCCGGGGTAGGCTTCACATCGATGTGTGCTTGGTCCCCTAAAAAAAAGTCATATTAAAGTGATGTGAGATACTTTTAACTCCTGATTCTGAGGTTTAAGAAATTTTTAATAAATTATTCAAGATTAAACAAATTATTTGTGTTTTTGTGTTCTTTTTGTGAGAGAGAGAGAGAGTAAGACATTTCTGAGATGGGGGGATGGTGGACACGTTTAGAAACAAGAGAATGTATGAAATAAGTATATGCGCACGCACACACACACACACACACACACACACACACACAGAGGAAGAGCCGTGAATGCAGACAGGCGTGCAGCCTTCGCCCGCGGGAGCGCGCATTATGACGTAAGTGAGTCGCCGCGCCGTGATGATGGCGGTGCGTGAACGCGCAGTTAAAGTAATGGCTGCTCTGGAACGGCGGGTGCCTTGTCTCGACGAATTCGTGGGTCAAAGCTGGAGCATCTGGGCAGAGAGGATTCACCTGACAGCATCGGACGGTGAGTGATCGCCCTCCCACCGATTTTTCCCCACATTCGGGTGAAAAAAGTCGGTCGGATGCGCTTTATTTTCGCCGAAAGGCACGGCATCCCTAACCAATGTTACCCAAACAAAGAACCTGCCAGGTCCTAGCGCTGGCCGTCTGTGTGGTTTCCTTCAGGTCCTCTTAGCGCATACTTGCTCTTACTTTATGACTCCGGACTTCGTTGTTTCGAAATAAAAAAATGCACCTGGAGCGAAAAAAAATCACAAAAGAACCTCAAATCGCACAGTCTACAATTTTCTTTTTGCAAAAGTGACAGGCGTACACAAAACCGTCCGAACAACTTTCTGCACAGCCGCTTAGCTTAGCCGCCGCGCTCGGGGTTGCCAGGTCGCGCTATACGAACGGCAGAATTCCTCATATCTGTAATAATACACACAATCTTGAGCCCCGTATTAAGTTTAAATCGCACTTTAGAAACGCGGCCAAGACGTTTTGAAGGCACGTGGAAGGATTTCAACTTGTTCATCCAACGGAATCAATTCGACGGAATTGGCAACCTCGTGATATCGTTCCGTTTTAGACGCCGGTGATACGTTATTTTTTCCCCTACCGCTATTCCGCCGGACCCGAGTCTCCTGCGCTGTGATTGGTTGATCGCGTCTTGCCCGTGCGTCCTAATTGGCCATTTAGCGGAGGGACTGTGGGGATTAACCAATTACAGCGAAGAGGCGGTGTCGTGCAGGAATACGGGCGAGGAAAAAAATATAACGTGCCGGTTATGGAGATTTTTTTTTTAAATAATCGCAATATCGACAATATTACCTGAGATATGTAAATTTGGGGGTTTAGGGAATAAACTGGTTTTCGTGTGGCCTGAATTCAGTTCATGCTAATCAGCCAAGTGTTTCCACCCCCTCCCCCCGTTTTCAGTATTAAAGATTTATCGGTATTTTATAAACCCAGTGTCAAATTTCTTCATCACATAAACGCCTTGTCCTGATTCTAGCTGATGGACACCGGGGTCCAGGTCCACATGGCCTCCAGATGCTTTAAAAGCCTCCGTGGTTTGGTGTTCACAGGGTCGTGTCCCACCCACAGCCTGGGCCGTATCTCAAATGGTTTGCTTTGAGCCCTGAAGTGCACTAGATGTCTCTCTGACACCTCTAGTTACACGCCTCTGTAAAGGAAGGATGGAGGTATTTGGGACACCTATGAGACATCACTGGACATTTACCTGGTGTTTCAGGTGCACACACTGCACTGTCTCCCCGCAGGAGACTGAAAAAAATACCCACAGACGTGGTTTCTGATTGTCAATTGATTCCCAACAAACCAAATGACCAAATCCTGGGTACGGTCCCCTCAGTCAAACCCAAACTAATCATAAATGTCCTTCACAAAAAACTGGTTTGAAGACGTCACGCCCCGAGATCTTCAGGCTGTTTTATGGGCCTCTGAAATGAAAGATAAACTGTAGTCCGAGTTTCTAGACACTCGGGAATTTTACTCCACTTCCTGCTATGGAATGAAGCCAGTATCCTGATAGTACTTCCTGGAAAACATGACTCGTGTTGTGCCTGGTCGACAGGAAGTAGCGTTCGGAGGTGTCATGGTGGTTTCTCACGGTTTTCCTCGTGTGCTGGTATTGTGACGGTCAACCCTGAGATCTGATTCGAGCTCTTTCTCATACAGTTACACAACATTAATCAGATTTTATAATCGATCTTGGAATCTGGGGGCTGGCAAATTTTTATTGGGCGTCGATCACAATGATCTGGGCCAATCAGAGGCCACGATCTGATCTGAATCTGTGAGCTTTTTTCCGTTTTAGGGTCCGACGCAGACGATTGCAGCAAGAATGGCAAAAAAACGACGGAAACCATGACGTTGAGGAAGGAGGGTACGGATTCGTCCTCGATTCTCGAAAATGTTTTTTTTTTTTTTCCAGAACTCTTTCGTGGAACGAAAATAATTTTTTTTCTTGCATGAACACTGACAGATATGTCGATCTTCGGTCACTATCCGGGACACGACGACTTTTACCTGGTGGTGTGCAGCCACTGCAGTCAGGTGGTGAAGCCGCAGGCCTTCGAGAAGCACTGTGAGAGGAGGCACGGCTCGGTCGGGAAGCTCTATGCACACCTGCGCTTTACACCGCCAGCCGGCCAGCAGCGCTCCCACGCCCGCCATGGACACGCTCCGCCCACCTCCGCCCACGGTCCGGGCAGCTGGAGCGGGAAGAGCCAGAGTGGAGGAGGAGGAGGAGGAGCGGCACGTCCGTCGCCTCAATCGCCCTCCACGCCGCCTCAGTTTAAACACACCAAGACGCCCAAGGACGGAGTTCGGTAAGACGTGTCATTTTTTTTTTTTTAAGGTCTACTTGAAGAGTCTTGAGAAATGTCCTCCAGCTCAAATGTTTGCTGTGATTCTCATCTCCTCGTGCAGCCTTTCGCCTCTGGAAAAGACCTCCAATTCTGGTCATTCAGAGTCCACCGTCTTCAAGCAGCCTCCGCCCCTGGAGCCCCCGCGCAGCTCTCCTCCCCCGAGTCTCAGAGACCCTCCGTGGCCTTACGGAGGCCCGTCACCCAGCCGACCCTCTCCGAGCTCCACGGAGAAATCCCCGGGCCAGAAAGCGGAGTCTGGATCGTCCGGCGCCCCGGCACCGCACGCCCGAAGCAACCGGTCGTACAAGACCTCGAGTAAGTATCAGATGAGCTCACGTGATCTGGAAACGCGAGCCAAAATTATGTTAAGTCTTTCGCACGCATCCGTATTTTACACACGTTTTTTTTCATCTTTTGACGCGGATTTTATTTATGAAAAGGACGAAAATGTCTCCTTAATGCAGAAAAAGAGTGTGACCTGGACAAACACTGCGGCGTGTTGGATCCGGAGAGGAAGAAAGTTTGCACGCGGCTGTTAACCTGCAATGTGAGTTCCCCCTCCTTCTCGCTGCATCTAAAACGCTAATTCTGGTCAATCTGACCACGTGTAGTAGTCGTAGGGTAGCGGTCGTTATAATTGCTCGGTTATGAAGACGACAGAGGGTAAAATTCATTTTTAGGGCTGTAAAATCAAATAACTGCCTCGTGGTATGAGATTTCCACATCTAGTCCCTATTTGCTGTTATAAGAACCTCCACTCTTCTGGCAAGATGTTCCACTGGATTTGTGAAGATCTGCACGCCTTCGAAAAAACGAGGGTCGGGTGCCGACGTAAGTGAGGTGAGGAGGCCTAGGGTGCGGTCAGCGTTCACATTGATCCCAAAGATGTTCAGACGGGTCGAAGCTTAGTAGCAGGAGATCTTCCGCTCCATCCTATATAAAACATATCTTCATGGAGCAGGCTTTGTGCACAGGGGCATTGTCACGGTGGACCAGATTTTGGTCTAGTAGTTCAAGTACAGGGAAAATTTCATGCTTCTGCATCCAAAGACGTCCTGTACAATTGTGTGCCTCCAACTTTGTGCTCACAGTTTGAAGAAGAACCACATATGGCTGGAAAAGTCATGTGCCCAATACTTTTGTTCCATGTGGGTGTCAGTGGCTAGATGTTTTTCTACCCATGATGTTTGCTGTGTTCCGTAAGGTAAAACAACGCTTTTTCTTTTAGATAAATGCCTACATCTCAGTGTTTACAGGAAGTTACACAGACATGACTTACAGGAAATGAGGAAGGAATTACAGGAAATGACCATCTGTCTTTTGTCCAAGTTGGTCAGTAGTCGCGTATTTTGATTTTTATTTTAATTTCGAAGTTGAAAAGACAGGCTTTAAAAAAAAAATAAAATAAAATAAAATACAAAGGCAGCATGAGAAAGTAGTTAATTTTTTTTTTTTTTTTTTTTTTTTTTTTACTGAACATCTGAGAGAGCTTTTAAAATAAATAAATAACCATCAGAAGAGCAGCAGCATGGCCTTCAGGATGTTCAGTATGAAGCTGGTTCCTGGGAAGTGTTTATACAGATGCCGGTTTTTCTCTTTAATGTGATATAATGCATCCGAATCGTTATCGTTAAATATAACAAGGGTAAAGGAGCCCCCTTTTCGCATGTACATTAGATGTTAGGAAGCTGGAGTCAGAGTGTAGGATCAGCCATGATGCAGCCCCCCTGGAGCACAGAGTCATAAGGACCTTGTGATCCTGGGGTTTAAACCCCGACCTTCCGATCAGTAACACGGATACAGATTGACATGACTTTATTCTTTCCCTCCTACAGATCCACTCCATTCACCAGCGGAGAAAGGTCGTCGGTCGAAGTAAGAACTTCGACCAGCTGGTGGCAGAGCTGAAGATGGTCTCGAAAAACCGAGAGCGAAGCGCTCAGAGCAACGAGGAACCGGCTGCTCAATCCCCGAGCCCCGAGATTCCCAGAGAGCCGAACTCCTCGCCGTTCTGCAGGAGACCCCTGAGCAACTCTCCCGCCTTCAGGTACGAGCCCTGAGGCAGAGAAGAGCAGAGAAGCTCTGGGATTTTTTTTTTTTTAACCATTCAGGGTCATTCGATCCAAACGGTATCTTGGGTACGAATCATAGTGCATCATCACTCACGTCTGAATTACAGAAACTTCTCCCTCGTATCCGTGTCAGTTTTATAGATCTGTAAGAGCATCTTTCGTATCCTGGAAAGAGAATTTCATCTCTAAAACCCGAGTCGCAGTTCTTCATATCTCGCATTCGAAGCCCTTTATCACACACGCGCTATAGGAGGGATTCATCTCGCAAATCCGCATTGCGATTTATGATATATTTAAGACGCGATATATTAAAGAATTGCATTATATTCAATCGACACAACGCGATTCAATGGAATAGAACAGATACGATACTCTGCAGCTAATCATCAATTTACTTAAGTGCCTTCTGACTTGTAACGGCCCTTTAACACACACACACAAAATGAAATAAAAGCAGACGTTCATCTCCTGTTGTGTCTGCAGAAAAATGCAGCTCTACCTCTGCCATGTTAATCTGTATTCTGTGTGACTCTCTGTGGGACACGCAGCACGTAGCAGCAGCGGTGAAGAGAGAACGCGCTCGAGAAACGAGGAGAAATCAATTTACGTATCAAATATTGGTCTCAAATTATTGGTCACTTTCTAAAATAATTAAAATATAACGCAACTACTGATAATGATATTATGCAAATATGTTTATTGCCGATGCACCAATGCAAATCGATGAATCTTACTAAACATGTATATGAATGTATATATTCATTTTCTGGAGTTTTTTTTTGCAACGCATGTGTGACCCACAGGACGCGAACGGGATCGGAGAATGCCTCCGAGGAGGAGAGGGCGGTTCGGGAGGAGGGTGTGGCTCGGGCTTCCTCACCTCTCACTCAGGGTCGAATCTCCAGTGACGAAAGCGAGGGAGAGGGCAACGATGATCCTGCAGACTGGCACTCCAGCCCCTGGCATCCCAAACCACTCGCGGTAGCCAACACACAGTTTTCACGTATTGTAAACAAAAAAAAAATCGTCTGTATGTCCACAAAAACGTCGTTATTTTGTAATAAGCTTTTTTAGCACTTGGGCCTAAAAAAGGTCTCTTTTAAAAATATATATATATTTTTCATATCTGTCAGAATTCCTTTTCATTCGGTGTGACTTGATTTTGTTCAAACGAACCCCTTGACCTCGACAGAGCCTCGTGCGCTGGAACGCGCAGATTTTATCTCCTCGAATGCACAAATTTTATATAGAAATCCCTCTGCCTTAGCTGCCAAATCCTCCAGACGTCTCGCAGTCGAGACTCTGACATTGGTGCCAGATGCTGAGCAAGCGTTCGTTTGCCTGGATTTCTTTTGGTCCTATAGGAAAATGACCTATAACAAGTGTTGAGACGCAGACAGTTTCCTGGCTCATCCACTGCGTTCTCTGTCCTCGGCTCCCCCCCCCGATCTTTGAGATTTGTATCCTTGTTGGAACAGAACTGATTAAACGTCTGTCAGAGCCTCTGAGTATTTAAAGCTGTCATTCAGCACAAACCTGTGTGTTTAAATTCCAGCGCCAACACAGCTGGCTCGGCCCCCGAACAGCGTCTTAAGTGTGATCAGATGTGGAATTTAATAAGCGAATAGAGCGTCCCCGTCCCCCAACGAGGAGACGTCTGCAAAACGAGCCTGTCTTCAACCACCTGACAATAACAATTGAATGCTTTTGTCTGGTTTAAGGCGCTTGTACCGAGCAGCTCTTTTTGTTTTTCCCTTTTCCAGGTGTGTACGTTCGGTAGTGTTTCTCTGGGTCACGGCGTCTTCACGTTCGACAGACGGCTTCATCACCTGCGGTCTGCTGTGAGTGCCATGGTGGAGTCTCACCTCAGCGCTCACCTATGGAAGTAAGTGTGTCACTTTTTTTCAGTTCCTCAACAGGGACTTGAGGCATCATTTAAATCTAACAAATAAACCGCTACTGGCAGACGGCTGAATAATGCCTTCTGATGTTTACATGAGCCTCAAGTTTCTGAATTTTTTCTGGTAAAAAAAAAAAAAAAACTAAACCAGATGTTGCCTCTCTCTTGAAAGGACCCGTCGAGCATCTGAGTGAGGAAAAACACTCCAAACAGCTTAGTGTTGGATCAGTATTTTAGATGTATTTATATTTACTGCTTTTTTTTCCCCTCTATAGAAAAATACCTCAAGCATCCGAGCCTCAGTCGCAGAGTTCCTCATCGAAGCCTTCAGCCATTCCTTCCTCCCCATCCTTCACTTCCCATCATTCCAAGCAGAGGGCAGGAAATCCCAGTGCCACCTCCCTCAAGTCGTCTTCATTTTCGTCGCACGGAGCAGGCAGGGACGGTTCCTCCTCCAGCACCAGTAGATCCTCGGCTCAGTCTGAGAAATCCGGAGGTCCCCAGTCCACAGCGCACTCCAAACCTGCTCAGACTGCCACGCACCCGGGCACGGGGCGGTCCAGAAACCCCGTAGGCAGACCCAGCAAGCAGCAGCTGCGTCTCAGGGAAACGGACCGGGCTGACCCAGCCGCTCCAACAAAGCGGAAAGGCTCTCTGAGCGAGGCCGACACGGTCAGTCCGGACAGGAACTGTGTGAGCCCCGATCGGGACCGAACCCGGCCGCTCGGCTCGGGCAAAACGGCGCCGGCTCAGATCCCGGCTTTAGCGCCGCCATCATCTCACGGACAGACGAACGGCTCGCTATCGCCGGGCCACAAGCAGAGCCGAGCCGAGCTGTGGCTGTTTAAGCGGACTCACCCGCCGGGCAGAACCTCGCCCACGGAGCCAGGCGCATCCGGCCGAGCAGGAAACTCAGGACACCATAGCAGGCCTCCCGGATATGAGCACAGAGGCTTGGGCAAGAAACGTAAGAGCAGCGACTCATCTCCCCCTTCCAAAGCGCACCGGCTGTCCAACTCCCCTCACTCCGGCTTCTACCCCTGGAAAGAAAGCAAAGGAGCACCGCTGCCTGTAGGAGGGGAGAAGAAGCTCAGTGCGTCCAAGGTGAGTCGGTAAACCTGAGGAAGTCACACGTGTGCACTTTGAATTACACACACAAATCAGACAAACGTGTTACTGCTCTAGTGCTTTTTATTTCTATAGACACGCATATATATGTCCCTGGAAATTTCATGCAAATTAGAATATCAGATCTATTTTCTATAAATATCTCCCGGATATGGAAATGGTAGACTCTGAAATGTTAAATGGAATTTTTTATCTTTCTACAGTTTTACGTTCTCTGTTTGTTCACAGCCAAAACTCCATCGCTGAGCGGGTCCTCCTGGCGAGCACTGCAAACTTGTATGGACTGTGGGCCCAAGTCTCCAGACGTGTGTGTGTGTGTGTGTGCGCGAGAGAGCGAGCGAGAGTCTGGAAGTGTTAGACCAGTGTGGATCATTTCGTCCACGGTCCTTTTAAAAAGCCAATATATGAATGTGAGTTGCGAGTGAATGGCAGATGATGGAGGGGAGTGAATTTCTCGGTGAATTCAGAAATACCTCACAATCTACTGGACATGCTGCTATATAAATGTTGATTTATAAAAATGGATTAAAATATTCTTTATACTTGAGTCACTGAGTATGGATTTTTACTGATCTTTGATGGATTGCATTATAGTAGTAATAGCAGTAGTAGTAGTAGTAGTGCATGAATTATTAGGACACACACCTCACCTGTGAGCCACGCCTTTTCAGCATGGACAATTCAACACCCCTATTTCCAGGTCATAATGGTATCGCCTGTAGAGAGCACGGTTTTTCCCCTGCACACGGAGGGGCCGGAAGTTGTGACGTAATTTTTTTTTTTTTACCCCACCCAGAGGCATTTAAAGATGTATCTCCTGATCGTATTAGAGTTACTGTAAAAAATTGTACAGTGAATTACTACTTAGAAAAAGCGACACGCCTGCGTCAAATCCCCCCCCATCCCGGAAGTCGCAGTGGTCCGTCCCGAGTTCTGCTTCGGCTCACATGGCGGCTGTGTGTCAGAGTAATAACAGTAAGAGGAAGCGGAATACCGGTTTAACATGATCACTGGGGGGAGACACCTCGCTTTTCGGGCACGACAGCTCTGGCTCGTGTGTCCCGCTCCCACCTGAGCTACGGTAATCAGAAGCGAGGCGGACATGCGGCCGGGAGTGGAGTACAGTCCGGTAGGTGAGGGGCTCGGGATGCGGGAGTACTGGCTGTACTCGTGCATGCGCAAAATCGCTCTCGTGGCCGCGCATTGTGTCGCTCTGGGCTTCACCGCGCTCATCGGAGTTTTATCCAGACCAGGAACAAGTGAGTTTCATCAACATCAGACATCAGACAGTCAAAGGGCTTTAGTTATTAATAAAATAATTTCTATTGTCGCCTTTACCACTGATACCATAATAATACTATTCATTATAATAACAATCTCAGTGTTGTGTTATATAAGACTGAATACACATCACTCTCAATCTCAACAAAAACAATCATTATATATATACAATATACATTGTATAATTGACAACAACAAATACACAATACTGCACAAAAAGCGCTTTTTTAAAATCACATTTTCATGTTATTATTTACCTTATAAAATCAGGCCAAATCACATTTCTTAACATTTTATTTTTATAAAAAAATAAAATAAAAAAAAAAGAGAACTTATTTGGTAGTCCATTGTTCACACACACACACACACACACACACACACACACACACACACACACACACACACACATAATTATAATCAATATAATGTTATAAAACAAAGTCTGGGAGAAATGTGGCAGGTTTTTTGACGTGTACAACAAATCAGTAAATTTCCTTATAAAACAACACAAAAATGTAGCTAAAACTCCTATTTCTTCCTTTCCTTCTTTTTTTTTTTTTTTTTGCCTAATGCATTAATATCTTTTCTGCTCTTTATAGTTTTAAAAGTTATTCCTAGATGTGTTAAAGATTATGGTACTGTACTGTATTTAGTAATAATAATAACATATACACTTGTAATATTACAGACTCAGTGTTTTATCCTATTAGTTAAGACTTCAGTTGTGCAGGGAAAAGTTGTGTTTTTCTCTTCTTTTTTTTTTCTAGCCTGTTTTTTGCTGGGAAATTAATTAAAGTTTCACATAATCCTGAGACTGAAAAAACGCAACCCTTCACTCAGTCAGTTTATTAAAAAAACAATTATACACACACATTCCTGTCGACAGGAGTGTAAGAAATGGGAACATCTCAAAAGATCCAGAATCAGTTCCAGCTGGTGGGAGATACTTGTGTAAGGAACTGTACATGTTTAACTTTTTTCTTTTTTCCTGCTGAAGCTTGTCTGACAACTATTTCATGTTTTGTCAGTCTTTTCTGCTCTTTATAGTTTTAAAAGTTATTCCTGGATGTGTTAAAGATTACGGTACTGTACTGTATTTAGTAATAATAATAACACACTTGTAATATTACAGACTCAGTGTTTTATCCTATTAGTTAAGACTTCAGTTGTGCTGGGAAAAGTTGTGTTTTTCTCTTCTTTTTTTTTTCTAGCCTGTTTTTTGCTGGGAAATTAATTAAAGTTTCACATAATCCTGAGACTGAAAAAACGCAACCCTTCACTCAGTCAGTTTATTAAAAAAACAATTATACACACACATTCCTGTCGACAGGAGTGTAAGAAATGGGAACATCTCAAAAGATCCAGAATCAGTTCCAGCTGGTGGGAGATACTTGTGTAAGGAACTGTACATGTTTTACTTTTTTCTTTTTTCCTGCTGAAGCTTGTCTGACAACTATTTCATGTTTTGTCAGTACTGCTGACAACCACCTATTTTTTAACACCTTAAAGTCTGGAATGTTCAGCATTCACCATGTGATTTGCTGCTTTCTGTAGGAGATGGGATAAAAAGAGAGAGAAGTATCATTGAAGAGGCTGAGATTACCACTGAGTGTACCAAGTGTCTGATATCTCCAAAGAAAGCATATGTGATTGGATTCCAGGAATTTTCAAGACTGGAAACTTTCAATGGGAATTAGCAGAAATATACGGGAATTACCATGAATGAATTGGGAAGTTTAGCCGATAAGCAGGAACTTAAATGTAGTTGGGAAAAAAATAAATCTTGCAGGATCATTTTGATTAAAACAAACAGATTGAATGGAATTTGGGTTGAAATTCTTTCTGCACATTCATCAATCACATGCACATTTACTGCATGGGCCACTGAGGCCACGCCCCCTACATGCACTGTGTGTTCCTCAAACACATCAAACAATTAATCCGGCATGCAAAATATAAAAAAAATTACATTACATACATTTATGAGTAAAACTTCCTTGTGCTGTGTGTGTAAGCGACTGTACAACTAAATTATACTAACAAATACTGCATTAGTTTGCACTCATGTCAGCTTATGTCAGACCGAACAAAAATATATTACATACAAATATTTATTTCTATGATAGTTTATATACAAAACTTCTAATGAATTCCCTCAAATTCCCGCTAAGATTCCAACTTTTTCCCTTTCGCAAACCTAATCGGAAAACAGCATTCGGAATTGGACCGCCTGCTAGAAGATCACCTGCGCTGGGTTCAAGGTCACTCATCACTGACTTCAAGGTCACTTGCATGATGTTCTGTCAAACAATGACAGTAGAATATCAGAGCAGATGTTTTGTGTGATGATCAGAGGGCCTGAGACTTCGCTCAGCAGGCTGTAGTGATGCGTTAAAGCTCGAGAGCGCAACAGACTTACACAAAGTAGCCTAGACAAAGTAGGAAAATGCAAATCGGGACTATCTTGAGTGTTCCCTCTAACCTCCAGGTGATGTTTTTTGTGTATTTGCAGGTCTCTTCTCCTGGCACCCGCTCTGCATGTCACTCGGGGTGAGTTCCCGGTTTAACCCGAACTAAACATTACAAACTGGTTTCCCCTTTGCATCAGAAAAAAAAATGCCCTTTTCCTTTTGTTTCCCCTCTTCCTTTTTTTCCACCAGTCTTTTGCATCGCTTCCTTTCTCTCTTTTGTTGGGAGGATGATGAATGTCTAACTGGCGCACGGCCTCGAGGCCGATCGATGAATAATGCATCACGGTCCTGAATTATGAATAGTACACGGTGGAACAGGGAGATAATTAGACTCGCGCCTCTCCCGTCTGCGTATCGGCATCGAGGCTATGGTTACGACTGACCCGAGGCGCTGAGCGCTTTTCCATCGCGGTGACGCGCTGAGCGACGCGGCGTGACCTTCCAGCTCCTCGTCTGTACACAGTCTCCTATTGTACTGTTGTGGGGGGAACGGGCGCCAATAAAGAAAAAGCTCAGTGACTTACAGTTCTTATTCCTGCAGCGATCAGCTGTGAAACCGATCCCCTTTTCCATGCTTAGAAATAATGATCACGCTGGGTGTGTTTACATAATACAGAAAAATTCCGTCATATCTTCATCATCCTGCCTTCACATTTGTAGTTGACCTGTAACTTTTTTAGTGTTTATTGCATGCACGCTTTATTGCCTACGATTGTGAATAGTTATAATACGTGCGTTAAGACGTGTACGGCCTCCTTTAACTGTGACTGAAAGAGCAGTAATAAAAGATACGTGTTATTAAACTGCTTGTTTCTTCCCCTTTCTCAGTTCTGTCTGTGCATGACTGAGGGGATCCTGCTCTTCTCCGGTGAGGGTTCTCTATGCTGCTTCAAGTCGCGTAAAGGAAAGGTCCGGATACACTGGGTCCTTCAGGTGTTGCTGCTGCTTTTAGCAGCCATGGGCGTCGGCTTCATGGTGGCCAGTAAGAGGAAGTCTGAGCACCCTCACATGGAGACGTGGCACAGCCTGCTGGGCGTGGGGACGTTGGTGGCTACGACACTGCAGGCGGCCTGCGGCGTGTGCCTGCTGTTTCCCAAGCTCATCCAGAACGTCTCCGTGACCCGGATGCGTCTCTACCATGCCACCTGCGGCCTCGTGGCCTACCTGCTGGCCACCGTCACCGTCACCTCCGCCTTGTTTAGCGACTGGTTCCAGGCCACGGTCAAGGGGCCGATTTGGTACGCCTTCCTGCTCCTGCCCCCCTTCCCTGCTCTGGTGGTGATGAACCAAATCACCAACACCTTCCTGCCTAAGAAAAAGCTCACAACGTGAACCGTCTCGAGGAGCACAAACGGACACGACGAAGCCGAAAGCAATACGGCGGAACTCGCAGCGTGATTACAGTGTGATTTTAAAAGAACTTCTTAGTTTGTGAGGAAAACACTTACGTTCCTGATCATTTTATCTTGTTTCCACTAACGATAAGACTTTGCGTTGTTACTCACTTAACAAAGCGTAACTTGTGTTTTATTCGAAGACGGCGTATGTAACTGCACTTGAGCAACTGGCTGCACTTGAAGCGTGAATGATCTCCTGTGAAAGGTGTTTCCAAAACCTTCGTGTGAAACCTCAGTTTGGGTTTGGACCAAAATAGTGTGTGTGTGTGTGTGTGTGTGTTTGTGTTTGTGTAAATCTGTAGTTTAACACCTTAAACGTGTGACGATATTTATGACAGTTTTCTAACGAATTTTAGCTACGAAATGTCTTCATACAAGCAAATAGAGTTATTAATGAATATTGCTTTTGATAATAATAATAATAATAATAATAATAATAAGCCGTCCTTGTGCGACCTTCGCCATTATGCCTGTCCTGTAAAACGATAAAAGGATGAAATGAACCGCGTCATGGCGATCACTGCATAAATCGTGGCCTTGTTGCCATGGTTACATTTCGTATGTCATGTAGGAATCTGTTTAGCAGAAAATAACACACCTGGCAACCAATCGGAAACGAGTATTTGATGTGGTTATGGTGTAATGGTACGTGGTGTAGCGTGCAAACGATTGTCGGCACATTTTTACTTCTGTGTGTGTGTGTGTGTGTGTGTGTGTGTGTGTGTGTGTGTGTGCTTTTAGATGTATTCTAAAACTCTTTGTAGAAAAATACATTTTTTCATCATGACAATGTGCAGACAGGATGAAATGGAAACCCTCACCATATATGGCGATTTGCGGCGTATCCGTATAAAAATGTGTCTTAATTATGAGCAATAATGTAGAATTTATAAGTGAACACCTTGTGCATTCCGGCGCTTCTTGCGCACTCCTTCATTACTTGTTCTTCACTAAGTGAGACTCCTGGTAACCTACTTTTATTCTAAGGGTTTTTTTCTTTTGTGTGTTCGCTCACAGCCAGGAGTCATTCACAATATACACACATCCTCATTCACAACAAACAAGTTCAACAAGTTAAGAAGTCACGTTATACGCGTAGAAACGTGCGTGCACATAGCAAACCTATTGGGTTTTTGTTCCAGGGTAAAAGGAATCATGTCGCTCAGCTGTACGTTTGTTAGACGCAACATCTAACGCAGATTTCAACTCTTGTACACTAAAACTCAGACGAAAAGAGCGTCGTATTAGTTACATTATGGCGCTGAGAATACCAGTGGATTAAATACACGATACTGCCGAGGTGTTGTTTTATTTCATTATGGAGAAAATGAGGGCTTGTGAATTCGCAGTCTGAAAGTCGAATCAGCTCGTGCTGATGACCAGACCAGACACCTTAAATAAACCTTTAAGAGGATACACACCAATATGCACTTTTGTAGATTTAAAGTGTGTTTTTTTTTTTTTTAAAGGCATTGATAGTTTGTATAAATGCAGCAGCAATAAATTACTTTCAAATTATATTGTGGATTTATTTATTTGTTTAAATATAAAAAAAATGAACTATGTAGCTAAATAATCCATTAGTACATGTACGTAATGTTGTGTTTGTTTTCTAACCAGTTTGGCAGATGATATAAAAACCCCATGCTGATGGTTATTTAATGCTTGTATTAAAAAACTTCACAGAAATATGACACGAATAATTTGTGTGCACGTCCGGATCCCGATAACGCACTGATCCCATACCACGAGGAGATGCTACTCATGCTGTTCACGATCCAGCAGACCAAAACGAGTTGATCAGGGGGATTAAGAACCAGTGTCGTAAGGTACATTGTTTAGTTTTACACTGTTGTATTAGACACGTGGTGGAGCTGATCTCCAGTTGATTTGCGTGACTATATAGAAAGTTGGGAAGTAACGAGTTACATTTACTCGAGTTACTGTAATCCAGTATTTTACTTTTTAAACTTTTAAAAAAATCTGCTATTTTAAATTTACTTAAGTAGATTTTGTTTGAAGTGTTTAACTACATTTGAAATTGTTTCCATTGCTCAGGAAAAAATATATAAATAAAATAATGCAAGCCAAAAAAAAAATCACGTTTCGAAAAAAAAAGGAAGAGGCGGATGGCAGAGATGCAGATCCTCCTGAAATGCCGTCGAATCGAAAGTTGTTCACTGTCTGAGTTCTTAATTAGCATCATTTATTCTGTAAAGGTGTTCCTTCAATTAAAAACAAATAGTTTGAGATTTATATCTTCTTTCCCTTCGTGAACGACACTAGAATCCCCTCTTAAACTCGAAAAATTTGTGACTTTTTACTTTTACTTGAGAAAAGGAGAGCATCAATCTTGGTCATTAATATCGTCTTTAATGAGGTTCAGGCTTTGTGTAGCTTCGCTTTGGATTTTATCGACCTGTTTTCTAAAATATGTACACAAACATTTTTCCGATTTAATGTTAGTTTGAAAGAGAAAATAAAAAAAACAGACAGTAAAAAAGCAATATTTAGATTTTTGAGTTTTGGTGTCTCGTGGACTTTAAGAAATGAGAAAGTAAGGAAAGGACACTTGGTGTCCCTGCAGATGTCCAGACATGCATATGCGCACACACACACACACACACACACACACACACACACACACACACACACACACACACACACGATGATGCAATCAACACATCAGATATCCAAGTTCAGAGCTCCTAAATGCCAGGTTTTCAGAAAGGATTATAATACTGTATTTATCGATATTTTTTTTTTGTAGTTTAAAGCTGAGGAAAACATCTGTGTGTGTTTTGTTTTGTAGTATTTTTATGTATTTTATAGTATCGTGTTAAACCTAACTCTACTGGTTTTCCTCGCAGATCAGCGTGACGCGGCCCGTCAGCAAGTCCTCCATGTTAACAGCAATGATCCCCGAGTCCGCCTCTGCCTCCCCGCCGTCGCCCAGGGCAACAAACACCTGCTGGGAGCTGGACAAGTGTGATTGGTCAATCCCGACGATCTGTGCCGCCCCTTCGGCTGAGGTATGTTCTGTCTGGATCACCTGGTTGGGAGAAGAAAAACGTGATGGAATAAACAGTGAATTTTGTGTACTGTTTGTTTTAGTTCCCAATTTGCAAGATCATTAAAAATGTGTTAATTATTATGTGGAAAATGTGCCTAATTCATATTATTTTTATGAATAAAAAACATCATATTTGTGATTGCAGACAATCAGCAGGATCATGAATATTCACCATTTGGGTGGTGGAGCCATGATTCTGTAGCTCCTCCTCTTGGACGAGCTGCACGTGGTTGGTGAGGAGATGCTGCTGGAACTCCGCTTCAGAGTGAAAGGAGAGCGAGCAGATGGTGCAGGCGAACACGGATCTCTGCTGGCTCACGTGGTCGCTCGACATGTGCTGCTGCAACTCCTGCTCGCTGCTCAGTGCACGAGGACAGTACCCACACCTCCACGTAACGGCATCTGAGAGGACGCACACATCAGACAACAGATAATCATCAGGCACAAATGCTAGAGATCTGATTCACCCAGAAAGAAAGAAATTCTTCACATCCACTTATTAGATCAGGGGGCCCCAGAATTCTTCCTTTCTTTAATAAGGGAGGTCGAGTCGGTCACGGGCCGGAGTGACTACCAGTATTATTGTTAACATTTATTTATGATTATAAATGTATTTATTATTCCCTCTAATGCCAGATTTATTTATTATGAGCATCACCTTCTACAAGAGCATTATTACTATCATAATGATTTTTTAAAAAATATTTATTGCTTTTGAAATCAAAACATTTACGTACTTATGCATATGGTTGGTGAATGAATATAACACATAATTAGGCTACGGTAATAACTAGCGGTCGACCGATAGTGAGGTTAAATCGTACTTGCTAATAACCAATTTTTTACCGATTTGGATTCTGGATAAAAACTTTTATAAAAGGACAGATTTATGAAAATGTGCCAAATAAAGATACATTTATTAATTAATAAATACATGCTAAAAATAAAATAAACGATAAATATCAGATAGCGCTCTCTGTGCAGCATGCAGGCTCATGTGCCCTAAAATGAACAGCCTGTAGTGGCAGTTATTCACCTATAGGGGCCGCTCTCGTAAAGACAGCAGACCGGAAGCCGGAAAAGTCTGAATTTTTGCTGATAGCTGATATTTCCATCGATTAAATATCCCTGCTAATTATTAAACTTCTGTTACTTACCAAGGTGAAATTTTAGTTTGAAAGCCAACCTTTATTATCAAATAGAGATATGATATGAGTAAAACATATTTAAAATAAAATGTAAAAATACGTCTCTGGCATTGTTCAGAGCACCGTTCCAAATGTGGGGGCAGGCCGTAGATTGGGGACCCCTGATATAAGCCATAAATGCCAGCTTTTCTTTCCCCTAAATCCTTCAGAAACTCATATTTGCCAAAAAAAAAAAAATATATGCATAATATTCACCTGCTTGTCCTTCCTTTACACCTTCATCAGCCACAGCACGGGTTTCTGTAAAAAAAACAAAAACAATACGATTGAAATGCTGTTTAAATGTTATGCATGAACCTGTACTAAACTGAATTACAGGCAGGCAGTAAGCAGACAGCCTGAGGCACCTGGCTCCTTCCTCACCTGGGTGTTTGGTTATGTTGTGTTTAAACAAGCTGCTCCTGTTGCAGAAGGTCTTGTCGCAGATCTTACAATGCAGAAGGTGTGAAATCGAGCGCCCGCCCTCTGCCGTCGCCTCGTCCGGGTGCGTGGTGCGATTGTGGTACCACAAACCCGAGAGAGTCTGATACACGAACACACACAATAAACAAAACACACACACATCAGTGGATTATATTCTAACAGCCCTGACCAGGTACTGACGTGTTCAGAAGATGTGGTGTGGTGATTTGTTCACCTGGTAGGATTTATTGCATCTCTGGCAGCTGTATGGTTTGCTTCCGTCGTGGACGCTCATGTGTTTCTCGAGCTGGGCCTCGGTGCTCAGGATCTTGCTGCACTCGGGACACTGGTGCAGCTCTTTAGGGTGGACCTCCTGAATGTGCTCTCGAAGCTTCTCGAGGCAACCGAAGCTCACGCGACACTTCTGACAGTCGTGCGGGTCGGAGACATCTGTTCGGGGTGAGACGGGTGTGTAGAATCATTGCTGATCAGTAGGGCTGTAACAGTACACGTGTTTGTAATACAGGGCTTACGGGTTCGGCGTACATGTTTACCGAATACAATCCTCAGTGTACATGCGGAACATTTACAATCCGTGTTTCCTCATGAACATATTAAGTGACGGACCGCAAGTGTGTTCGGATGGCACTTAAGAACTACTTAAGAACCGATTATTAATCAATTATACAGGGTGTGTGTGTGTGTGTGTGTGTGTGTCTGCTCACTGTGGAAGGTCTGCAGGTGCACCGAGAGCCCGTTGGCCTGTTTGAAGCCTTTCCCACACTCTCGACACACGTACGGTTTGTCTCCTGTGTGTGTGCGCACGTGACGCGTCAGCTCGATGGACTGCGCGAACGTTGCCGAGCAGTACTGACACGAGTACATTTTACCTGAGACATGTGAGAAACAGAGTAAGGGACAGGTAAAGGACAGGAGACACAATGCGAGGTGGAGTGCTGCCGTACCCTCCGAGTGCTTCTTCTTGGTGTGGTAGGACAGCGCTGCAGCCACGGCAAAGCTCATGTCACAGTGTTTGCAGCGGTACGGCTTCTCCCCCGTGTGCAGCCGCATGTGGTTTTTCAGGGACGAGTTGGCGGCGAACTTGGCGCCGCATTCCTCGCACGCGTACGGACGTTCCTCCGAATGCTCTGTGCGCCTGTGGTACAACAGACCTGCAACCAGACGGCAAATCAGACATGTCTGAGAGCTTTCCTACTGATTCAAGATCAGATTATATCACTTATCTACTTCAGCTGGAGGAATGACTATGGATCAATGCTGTTATCATTATAGATACCCCGTGTCACCAGGCTGTTTTAATGATGTAATGGGGACTTGTGGTTCCATGATTAAGGCTTTGGGTTAATGATCATAAGGTCAGGGGTTTAAGCCCCCAGCACTCCTAAGATGCCATTCTTGGGCCCTTGAGCAAGGCCCTTATCGCTATCTGTACCTGTGGCATTGACCCTGCTCTTCCTGACAAGCTGGAGAAAAGGGCGAGGTGGTAGCTATGGGTTACTGATCAAAAGGTCGAACCCCTGGATCTCCAAGCTGCCACTCTTGGGCCCTTGAGCAAGGCCCTTAACCCTCAGTGCTCCAGGGGGGCTGTATCATGGCTAGAGTTGCAAAGGGATACAAATTTCAGAAACGTAATGAAATGAAATTTGTGCTTTAAAGCTGCAAAGGCGATGAAGTTTCCAAGAACGTGAATCTGAACATGAAAATTTGGAAATTTTATCCGAATACTGAGACACAATTCTATGTATCTGGATCCGATAATGTTATAAATAACATATTAACTTTGTTCCATATAGACTATAGAGTGTTTGTGCTCACCAGAAGGGTGTTTAAAGGTCTTCCCACAGAGCTCACACGTCACCGGCTCCACTTTCTTCCTTTTAACCGGAGGGCCGTTGTGAGCCTCGACTCGGTGCTGCTGCAGGGCCGTGACCGAGGCGAAGGCTGTGGAGCACTCGGTGCAGCGTTGCGCTCGTTCTGGACACAGCGCACACTGTTTCTTGTGCTTCAGAAGACGACACTTGAAATCGAAGCTCTTGTTGCACCACTGGCAGCCGTAGGACAGGACAACGTCCTTCCTCCTCCTGTGCGGGCGAGATTCACCCTTCTCCTCCTCCTCCTCCTCCTCTTCTTTCTCAGAACCTGCAGTATCCTCATGATCTTTCAGTTCTATTTAAACATGTGCAATACAGTAATTATAAACCAGGCCTTTCAAACACACACCCTCAAAAACCGACCCTAAAAAAGGGGGCGGAGCTTTCAGAAAATAGAAAGCTAGTTCTGAAGGGGTTGCCTGGAGTTGATTACCATCATCATCATCATAATTACAGGTTCCTGAGTGCGTGATGCTTCTTTCCTGATCAGATATTTGATATTCTAATCCCCATTGGATTAATGTTAAAGCCTCCATTCTAAACGATCAGGAACCTACCAACATGTCCGAGTTCCTCGATGAGAACAGAAAGCTGTGGAAATCTCGTCCGGCTCACAGACAGGAGGCGGCAGAGCGGACCGATGTGCTGCGTCTCCTCGCTCAGTACTCGGTCCAGAACCTGCTGCATGGACTCCGTTCCTCCGCCAGCACCTCGGCAGCTCTGCAGGAACTGACACGATCGAGCAAGAACGTCGGGTTACGATGCAATCGTGTCATATCAATGTTATAACGAGTTTCCAAACGGTACACAGTAATTACATCATTATTCATAAGCTGAATATATATAAAAAAATAAAAAAAAAAACATGTAGGACATCATATTATAAACAAGTATTAATTTACTCCAATAAGAGCGATTAAAAAGCAAGTCAAAGTGTTTCCTTGTTTGTGTAATGGCTTTTCGATGGCAGGATCCATGAAGGTATGAATAAAACATTATAGCAGTGAATTCAGTAGTTGTATAATTAGTTATATTTTATATTAATTATTGTTCTATTAGCAGTGTATTTGACACACACTCACCTCAGCGACGTCTTTATCGTGGTCCACATCACCCACAGCTTTTTCCAGGTCGGGAATTTCATTGATTGTTTCCAGAATGAGCTTTTTGTGCTTGAACAAGGCATCTACTCGTCCAACTAGACACAGAAAAAAAAAACAAGCTGAAGAAAGACTACTGAGAGTGATATGGCAGCTCAGTGAGGAATTAAAGGAAAAATATTTAGACATATTTAGAATACTTGTATCGATGTACAACAGGGATGCGAATTTCCATAACTGAGCCCGGTGCGCTTCACGTCTCGATGCATATCCCATTAAAGATACATATAAAGCAGCTACCGATGCGATACGTATATTTATGTTTATATTCCACTCTTTTTTCATTTATCTACTACAACAGCAACTCATCTGTTTTCAAACGTGATCTGCTGCGACTTTACTACGTTCAAATGCTTATTTTTAATGTTTGTTTATTTAATTTATGTACAGATCATTTCATTATTATACAAAAATGTATTCATTATATATTCTAGATGCTTAACCACAAAATTGAATATTTTAAGCATGATTGTCCACTTGCCATCTGCAATTATCATTAAAAACAATACAATTGTTGAGTTATAAAAAAATTGCTTCACCTTGATTAGTCCAATGCTTTTTTTTGGATCTTGTTTTGTTTTGTTTTTTTATAAAAAGAAAAAACAGCATGAGTGAATTTGTTCAAAGAAGAAATCAGACATTCGCTCCTTAACAAGCAGCACTATAAACTTACAGATGTTTAAATTAAAGATGGTTAAACTCAACATGTGGCTTTTGCATTTTTTATATAGTTATAATAAGCAAAACATCGAAATAAAATTCTCCAGACAAACACCAACTTGTATCTGATGCACACTTTTTTAAATCGATGCATCACATTGTTAACTTTTATGGCGACGTGCTTTTCTCCTTCTTCTCCTTTCGGCTGCTCCCATCTGCCTCTTTCAAAACAACTACCTGCATGTTCTCTTCCTCTTCTTTTCTCCTCCTTCTGCCTAAAAAGCAGCCTTCGTTAGCCACCGGTACCCTGTAGGTTAACGATACCTGTGGCGGTCGTTGGTAACCCGGTCCTCGACTGATACAGTATAAATTTCTGATTCGTGATCCGCATATTTAATTTGGCACAACTTTGGACCGGCACTAAGAGTGCACTGGGTTGTGCAACCCTAATGGCTGTGATAAGAAATTATTATTATTATATCATTATATTATCAGTACCAAAAGAAAAAAAAAAAGTATTTGTACCGGTGTGTATGAGTTCCTGAGCTTCTGGTTTTGCTCTGATGTCCTGCATCATTAACTGAAGGTCTGGGATGTGAGTCGCGGCCCAGAACAGAAGCCTCCACACCGTCAGAGGCTGAACTGGACCTCCATCCAGAGCAGTGTTGAGCAGCTCCTCCACTTTACCGTCAGACTCTTTTTGCAGGACCTACGAACACACGCACGATTTGCAGGACTCGATTACAATAAACAAAGAGAATTAACCTAAAAGGGATTATATATTTCCTGAGTGATGCAATAGTTGATTATAATCTAATAGTGTAATAAATATGTCTTTTTTTTTCATAACAAAATATATCCTTGTTCAATATTTAAAGCAGTGCATCTCAAAGAGCAATTATATGCATCAGGTTTTTACACAAGCGATGACTCGACATGACGGTTATGTTTCCATCAAGTTTTGTTCAAATGTAAACGTTCCCAATGTATGAAGAAATCCAGAAGAAATTGCGTAACTATCCAGAAAACCGTTATGTGTACGTGTGTATGTAACCTCTCTCTGCTCAGGCGTGATGTGAGGCCCTTCCTCCAAACCCCGTCTGATGATCTTAGAATCCAGGTTCAGCTTACGCAGTGTATTCTGGAAAGTTCTCAACAGCGACATGCCAACGCGCTCGTCCGTCCTCTGATCTGACAAGAGCAACATGCAACAGAAGCAGCTGAGTCTATCAGAAATACTGAAAAACCCTGTGTGTGTGTGTGTGTGTGACATATTTCCCACTTGTTCCCATTTAGTCAAGATACCTGCAAATTTCGTGTTTCCCTCAGCCGCCTCCTTCAGCAGCCGCAGTACAGATGTTTGCTCTATCCCTCTCTCGGCGAGCACGCTCATCAGCTTCTTCAGAACCTGCCCATGACTCTTCTCTCTGCTGCACTCCAGGAGAACCTGCAACATGGGATTTATCCAGCAACATTAAGATCTTATTATAATCTTTTCAAATAATTTCTACAGAATTCCTAAGGTTCCAAACATTATCTATTTTTTTTTCTTTCTTGTTCTCTCGTGATCGATGTTCTCGTCAGAATTCCAAACATTATCTATTTTTTTTTCTTTCTTGTTCTCTCGTGATCGATGTTCTCGTCATCTCGACATGACAAATGTTTCCTCGTGATCAGTACTTCATTTTTCTGTCCAGGCCCTTATTCTGAATACAGTGAAAAATAAAGTAGTGATCACATAGTAAAAATCTATCCTAAAATGTGTTAATTAAAAAAGCTACTTTTGTAATGTGGAGATGACGAGAAAACAAGGAAGAATAAAATTTTACAATGCATGGCCTCTTAGGACTTCACAGTATTCAGTGAACTTTAGACGAAGGTGTAGGATTGGATTCCTAAAGTGTGGTGCGCGCCCTCTAGTGGTAAATAAAGGCATGACACGTGGGGCGCAATATAGGGGAGGATTTCTATCTTTTTTTTGTGTTCGTTGATCTTTATTTATGATTTTCTCTATTGAAAATTCAACAAAGTTCATACACTAAACACAATCACAAACAAACTACTGGGTCATTAATGCAAGTAAATTAAAACAAAATCAGTTAGGGTACTGAACACAACTATAGTATTACTTATTTTCTGGATTTCTTTTGTAACTTGATGATATTTGATGTAATTGATTGAGAATTTGATATTTCAATAAAGTCATTTTAAAATGAAGTATTTCAGCACCCTTTTTTGGGGGGTGATTGAGGACAGGCGGGGCTTAAAAATCCACCCTAAATTGGGGAATGGCAGAAAATAGTTTGAAAATTAATTTGTGATTAAACTCACAGGATTCATATGAAAGGTCAAATAACGTAATAAATAATAATTTTTTTTTATGTGTGGATAAGTTTTATAAACCTCACTCTAAGACTCGTAAACAGAGAGCGTTGCATTAACGATTAAAGCATTCAAACCGTCTGAATTGCACCATTAACCAAGTGCATTCTGGGTACTCCCTTACACCACTGACTGAAACACCTACTGCGCACCTGCTTCACCTCCTCCCTCTCGCATCTGTCCGCTGTCTGAGTGAAAAGTTCAGGGATGTTTTCGACACCTTTGAGGTAGTCAGTCAGGTCGGTAGCGAGGCCATGCTGATATCCGGAAGACCTGGCAACCTTTTCCTCAGATCCTCCTGATGGAAAATAAAATGTCATACATGCGTGTTTAAGGGAAAGAAAAATGCACTTTAACACACTGCAGTCAGAACAGTGGAGTTCTCGAGGAAACCGAGACTCCTCTTCTTCTAAGGAGCCCACTGTTGTTTGAAAAGTGACCGATGTGCTTAGACATGGATGGTTTTCTTGTCTTCCATTTACAATTTACAATTAATCTGGCTCGTTATTATATTTCAGAAAATAATAGTTTTTATTTGTCGTACTAATTGGTATACCAACAGATTTGTGCAGACTTATTGGATTTTTTCATTAATCGTTCTACCTTTAAGATCCAGCATTTTCAGCTTCTTCTCCTCCTCCTCCTCCTCCACCTCCGCTGACTTCAGATCAGGCTTCAGGTTCTTAATCTGCTCCAGCAGCATAATAACAGGCTGGACCAAGACGTCACCTCCTTCCTTCACCTGGTCCAAGAGGCGCTGGAAAGCCACACACGGTTCTCCCTCAGAACACTCCAGAAACATCTGGGAAGGAAATAATTAAAAAAATCAAAGGACTTCACCATCAACACAAATGTGGAACTAATCTGAATTTCTATAAAGACCTCTAGGTGCTGTGAGTGTGCACTTATTTTGAGGAACAGTATTGTGTTTGTGAGTCTCACGTGTCGCTGCTGGTTTGACAGCATGTCCCAGGTGCGAAAGATGTTAATCCAAGGCTGGACGTCCTGCAGGATCTTGATGAGGTCGTCACGTTTGCGAGAAAGCAGCTCCACAGCGCCATCTTGTGGTCAAAAAAAGTTACACAACCACAACCATGAATAACACGAGGCTTTTTTTTTCTTTATGGATAATAAATCAGAGATGCTCATTTTAAATTTAACATTCAAGAATTGTTGTATTTTTACTGTAGAAAAAATTCAAGTTAATTAAATCGACTTGAATGTGGAGAATATACTAAACCCAATTTGGAAAAACGGACCAGATTCAGACATCGATTATATTACAAGCATACATTTGTACTGTTTTGATCTTAACTAGCTGTATGAGGCTGAAATGGTCACTCAGTGTTCAAGGTGTCAGATTTCTGCTCAGAATAGCGCAAGTTCAAATCCCATCACCACAAAACTACCGGTGCCGGGCCCCTGAGCAAGGCCCTCCCTTGTAAGTCGCTCTGGATAAGGATGGATAAAGAAGCTCTGCCACATGACAGTAATGTAAATGTTTGAGGTATTAGACTCTATATAGTGTACTAATAATCTTTTTATTATTCTATACATTTTATTGAACTTAAAGTTAGATTACTATTCGTTCAGCAGATTTGCATTATAAATTAATAATCAGTGAAACTTCTGCAACTTTAATTGTAAAATATTTAGGGTTGCAAAGGGGTGGAAAATTTTGGGTAAATTTGGAAACTTACCAGGAATTTATGGGAATTAATAAGAAATGTGTATATAAACTGTATCTTACAGTATACAAACATCACTGCATGCATCTTGTTGCACACCACACAAGGAAGCGTTAAACATAAAATAATGTAATATTTATATTTTTGCATGAATATTCTCCATTAAATCTGTTTATTTCAACCAAAGATTATACTACATTTAAGTTCCCTGTTAAAGGCGGAATTCCCAGTTTATTTCCCATGGAAAGTTTCCAGTCTAAAACATTCCTGGTATTTTGCATTTTTTGGCTCTTTACAGTAAAGAGTTACTCTGTTCTGGAGCATTTTGGATCCATTAGATCGAATGTCAGATTCCTTTAAAAATGAAGTATCACTAATTATAAATATAAACATTAAATATAGAAAGTATTTCATCCAGGAATACCTTAGACATAGCTTTTCAGCATATATTAGATGGTAGGAGGAAACCTGAGAACCCAGAGGAAACCCCATAAAGACGCAGAAAAAACATGCAGAACAGCAACCTGAGCTTAAACCAAGTCAAACCTGGAACCATGGAGCTGTGAGGAAACAACACTATCCACATCACCACCATGCTGCAATATGTAAACAGTCATTTTAGTAAAAAAATTTATGAATAAAACAAATCACCCTTCTGAGACTCCTGTCTGTTTCTCGCACACTTCGAATTGTCACAACATCCCTGTGAGGAGAACTCTCGTCCAGAAGCGTCCAGTCGTCTCGGCTCGTCTGAGAGATCTTTCACACCCTCAGCACCTCCGGACCGTTTCACGAGCTCGTCCAGGAGGTTCTTGCAGCCAACAGCCACGTCGAACATCTGCAGGCTGTCAGCGGCGGCGACGACACGCGTAAAGTCGTGTTTTCCCGGCACCAGTCTGCCCAAGTAGGCCATGTCAAGCAGAGAGGAGAACTCCTGCTCCGTGACTACTGCCGTGTCGATGGAGATGCTGTCCGAAGTCTCGAGGAGGGACTTGAACAGGAGACTGGAGGCGGCAAGGACCACTTTGTGTGCCGGATGGGTCACGTCCCCCACCAGAATGGTGCAGTCGCAGAACAGGGACTCTTTGCGCAAGGTGTGCATTTGCTGCATCAGCTGGCGGCTGTAGTTCGGGAGCTCCATGATACACCTGGGCAGTGGGAAAGTAAGAGCAGGGACATCATTTTGTTTAAAGAAATGGATTTGGGATTGGATTCAGGACAGTATATTCAAGCAAAAAAAAAAAGAATTAATCCAATCCAGCACATTTCACAACAACTCGAAAAAAGTATTAAAGAATCACAAAGATGCAAGAAAACAGATGAAGAAACCTAAAATAGAGACTTCACACTGAATCGAAAGTTAAAAACGAATGATAAATTTAATTAAACATTTAGAGAGGAATAAATGATGAAGCAACTCCTGACTCGAACTCGACACAACACACTTGACCTCATTAGTTTTTTTTTTAAGTAGTTAAAATAGAAGGTTTTGGGCTTGTGATCATTGTAATAGAAATCAATCAGTGTTTGAGTCTTTATTATCATTCTATTAATAGATCAGTGTGCTGAGAGTCACATTCGAGTCTTTACACAGAAACTGAGGGGATAAAGTAAAGAGTCTTGTAATAAAAATGATAACAGGAACATTACAGTTGAGTCGAGTGAATCTCTACTTTTACTCTAATGCATGCTTTGTGTATTTGCTCAACACTGGCAGTCTGTCTGAGCAAATGTTGAACAGAGACGTGATCTGGGAGCGAGGCAGGTTCTGAAACATGTACACTTTTAAATACACACAACTTCTGGAAGCCGGTGTAGTGAATCCAGCACTAAGGCTAAAGACTTTTAAATTTTAAGTTCAAGTCAAAAACTAGTTCAGCAGCAGCATTTTAAATAAGTTGAAGCTGAGATCCAGCAGAGGCCCTCAGAGAAAATACTCATTACATCTCCTGATCCTGCTGTTTGTATTGTATTGTATTTTATTTGGTGTGTGTGTGTGTGTTTGTGTAGTTTTTATTCACTTCATCTATAATAGAATTCTGACCTTTAGGCTTATTATTCCAATAAAACCAACCATTTCTGAGTATGTTTTATTTTGTAAATATCCCAGTAAGTCCATAAAGAGTCGAATCAGTCATCTAAAGAATCATGTGCACATTTTAACCCTGAATTCTTTTTTTTTTTTATCTCAGGAAACCTCCATTACAGACTGACACGTGACTCGGTTCTCTTCATAACTCATTCCTCATTGTAAATATCCCAGTTAGTCCATAAAGAGTCGAATCAGTCATCTAAAGAATCATGTGCACATTTTAACCCTGAATTCTTTTTTTTTTTTATCTCAGGAAACCTCCATTACAGACTGACACGTGACTCGGTTCTCTTCATAACTCATTCCTCATGACTAGCTGCTGCTTATGCTAGCTAGCTTAGCAACCTAGCACCGGGGCTGCTAAAACACACTCAAGTGCAATACACATTAATTAAAGGCGCCTTTTTCCCCCCGAACATGAATGTTTTGTTTACACACACAGAAAGTACTGAAGACACAGAGACCGTAGTGACTTCCGCATTACCTTCAGGGTTATTCAAATCATCCGGCTCTTTATTTAAACTCCACCAAATGACAACTTTTTTTTTTCCTCTCCTGCCAATAAAGATTTCCGGTTTTGAAAATGGCGACGTGATCGCCAGTGCGCATGCGCGAGTTCGGAAAACACCCCCCCCCTCCCCACTACATTGTTATTAATAATAGAGTAATACATGTAATAAATAAGGCCATATGCAAATAATATGTAATGCATTTAGGTTGAAATATAACGTGTGCACATATACTGAATGTACGTGTATTTACATTAATGTACACTGTATAATTAAAGTTTATTATATACGTGTTTTCTCTTCTACACTGATCTACACTGGAGTTTAAACTTATTACTTAAGAGTTAAAATTTATTATATACATTTTCTATCTTCTGATTTTTTCCCTTTCTTGCTTTCTCTGTTCTGATCATGTAGTGTTTAATGTACTTAATCTCATTATCTCATAGCTCCAGTTACTTTTTCAAAAACAAAAAAAAATTAAAGAAATAAAGAAAAAATAATTACAAGTAAAAAAAAAGACTTGCAAAAATTTAGGAAAAAATACTTTTTCAAAAACAAAAAAAAATTAAAGAAATAAAGAAAAAATAATTACAAGTAAAAAAAAAGACTTGCAAAAATTTAGGAAAAAATACTTTTTCAAAAACAAAAAAAAATTAAAGAAATAAAGAAAAAATAATTAAAAGTAAAAAAAAAAGACTTGCAAAAAATGTAGGAAAAAATACTTTTTCAAAAACAAAAAAAAATTAAAGAAATAAAGAAAAAAAGAATTAAAAGAAAAGAAGAAGTGCAGTGATGGTGGTACTGGGGTTACAAAAAAAAAAGGAAAAATTATACTTATTTGCATTTATATATATTTATATTTAGACTATAAACAATATTGATTCATATATCAGCATTTATTCAGTTTTGGTCATATCAGAGTCTACGAAGAAATCTACAATATGTACAAGAGTGCAAAAGCTTTCGGTGAAATCTGGATTTACAACAGAGAGAACGTTACTGAGAGAATTCCCAACATGGAGGGAGATACAGGGGGCAAAAAAAAAGGTGAAAAGAATAGAATATTTCTGTGGCATTCAGAAAGGGAAACACGTTTATCCTTTTGATCTGTTCTCACATTTAACTCTATATGACCTTGTGAGAAAAAAAAAACAAAAAGAACTTTATTGCCCTTATAAAAAGATGAACAGAAAAGAATCACACACACTTCTGCATTATATTTCAAGTAACAGCAGAACATATTTTAACTGCGTATAGGTTTTTTTCCCCCCTGTTTAGTACAGTATTCTTCCATGTCTTTCCAGATGTTGCTTTTTCCGGCGTTAGAGTTGATTTTGGTGTAAAAAAAAAAAAAAAAAAAAAAAAAAGGTGTCCTTATAACCACACAGATACGTTTTTAATATTGAAGTTGCTCATGCATTCTTTAGGAATATCAGACAGACGCTGCGGTGTGTAACCATTGATAAAATATTCTCCGGAAGCTTTTACAGAAAATAAAATAACAAGGGCGTCTGAAGGTCAGCCCGTCCTCTGGAGCTATCGTCACGCTTCCAACGAAGGAACGAAGGCGCTGTGATATGAGGTCTCGATCCGTATCTCTTCACAGTCATGGGGTGCACTTTCAGAATGCATCAACAGCTTGGAATATTAAAAGCAAACGCATGATTTTGTTTTGCTTTAAAGTAAAAACAGACGACGCTAAAGGAATTGTAACTAAGTTACAAAGCCCAATATATATATAAAATCAGACTCTAAACAAATCTGACTTCGTTCTCTCAGTCAACCTCTTGATGTAAATTCAAGCTTTATTTGTTTCACACAGATGCTGTCAGTGATCACATCCACAGCCCGTATTAGTGTCCCAGTAGTCCAGTACCTGCAGGTTTAAACATGTTTGTTAGTAGATAAAATAGTCTTTTAAATAAAACGTCTTTGAGAGGAAGATATGGAAGCATACAGGAGGCAAAATTCTATTTAAAATGTACTGTGCAAATTTTAAAATGCATTTCTGTATTTAAATTGACATTTTCCATTACCATTAGTGCAAAATTTATTGCAAAATTATATCATTTATAGTTGCCATTTTTCGACAGTAGTTTTAATATGTAAATTGCATGCTAATATTAAAGCTGTATATATTGCTAAATTATAAGGGTGTGTTATAACTGTTTACATGCTCTTTTTGCACATGTTTAACAGTACACTCTTGTTTATATTTTTCTTTTTGCACATTGTAATTGTAGAGGCAGGCTTACTCACATCCTGGTCAATTTTTTACCATAAACAATAATAACGCCACCGGACTCGGTAGGAAAACCGTGTAACACTTTTACCCAAAAAATACAACACACCCTGAGCGCAAACAATCCCAACCCAAAAACCCACAGCGTCCAGGAAGAGAAAAATGTAGATCGTTTTGTCTCACACAGTACTGTACCACATTATTACATCATATAACAACAGATTTAAAACAGTGTGTTTCAAAAAGCATTCTGAGCCAAAGGTGTAGAATAATGATTTAAAAGTCTTTCATTTCGGTCTTGCAGCTTCTAAAGCGTTAAAATTAGTATGTAGTCTATTTATTAAAACTACTGATGGAGATGACAAATGTAAATGATTTCATTCTGCATCAAACTATGCAAAGTTTAGTAATGGAGAATGCAAATCTAAACACAGAAATACATTTACATTGCAATTAAATTGGACGCTTTCACTGGAGGAAAACATGAAGCCGTTCCTACCTTTAAATCCTTCTTCAGGTAAACAGACTGGGATGAGAAGGGAAAAGAAAAAATGTATAAATAAATAAAAACACAATAGCACACATTTCATATTAGACGAAAGGAAAGAAAATATGCAGCAAAGACAATAACACTATAGCAAAGGAATATTAGTATTTTTATTAGATATTAAGAGTGCTCACCTTGGTATGCATCGTCCATAGCTGCGTAATCTGCAATTGGCTCATCAGCCTATGACACAAAAGATAAAGGTCAGGGATAAGCAACATTTTTCACCAATTTGAAACGCAGAGAACGCGAGGATACAGTCGTACCTTTAGACATATGATGCTTTCTGGAAAGACTCCAAGGCTTCCCAGCGTGGCCGAGTCATCGGTTAGCGATCGGCCATCTATGGACAGATTTTGGTCGAACGGCGCGACAGAGAAGGCGTGCATGATCTGCGCATGCGTTAAAAAAATTTAAAACAAATAAATAAAAATTAAGCTAAACTGCTTAACACATAATACACCCCAGTTTGGAGCGAGAACGCACGCACACACACACACACACACACACACACACACACACACACACACACCTGGATCTTGAGTTCTTTAAGTGTCTGGTTGGCGGAGACGATGAGGGCTTTCTCCCCGCGCAGCTTCCTGTGCCGCATGCTCCGCCGAATCCCTGATTTCCCCACAGCCACACAGGAAGTGGAAGAGGATGAGGACGAGGACGAGACTGCGACGGCAGAAGTTGTCTCGCTCAGCTTCTGACGCTTTGCTCCGTCCTCGGACTGCGGGAAGGAAAGACGAGAGGGACAAGTGTTTAAACGCAACCAGTGATTATAAACTGCTTCTGCTTACCAACGCTTTGTCAACATTTTCATGAACATCCTTATCCCAAAGTGTTACATATTGCTGCTTTAGTCGAGTGGAGTTTCACTCGGGTTACCTGATTGAAGTCTGGGTCTTTTTCTCCTTCTATTTTTGGCTCTTCTCTCTCCTCCTCTGCTTCTGAGCCACTCATACTGAACTCCTGAGCAGCCTCTTTAATTATCTACACAGAAAAGAGGAAAAACTATCAGGGAGACAGAAACATCGAGCCATGGCAAGAAGCTGCAGAAGTCATATTACAGACTTTGAGCTGACCTTCTTGTTGTCGACGACTTTGCGCACATAAACAGTGGCCTGAGCGTACTCCCGCAAGTCCCTCTGCTGCTGGAATATGAAGCCCTCACGACATTCTCGACACAGCTCTGACAAAACACACGACAATTACATCAAACATCACACTCATTATAGCACGGCTTCTCTTTCTCATGGAGAACAAACTCCAAAGTGTAGGAGGTCCCCCCTGGTCTTATTAAAAACACGTGATAAACGTCAACGACCGATTATAAATGTATTTTCCAAGTTTACCAGGCTGGGTGTGGTACTGCACGTTCCCGTTGTCCTGCGACGGATCGTGGATCCTGCATATGGAGATGGTCTGGTCCACCAAAAACAGCCTGCAGATCACATCCCATTCAGCTGGCCAGAGCAGAGCTACACTGTGCAACGAAACCACACACACACACACACGCACACACACACACACACACACACACACGGATGTTCTTAAAACCAAAGCTTTGAAGATCAAAAGCAGAACCTACCACATTACGGTTTCACAGAAAAAAAAAGGCTAGAATTTACTCACTGCTGAACATCTCCTTGAAGCAGAGAGTCGTATGTGAACATGAAGCCTCCATGAGGGCAAAGCAGAATGCTGTTTCCAATGCTGGATACCGGGTTCGACTTGGCTGGCTTTCTGTAATTTTGTGTGTGTGTGTGTGTGTGTGTGTGTAATGATGAAAAACATATTTCAGACACCCCGAGAACATTTTAACAAACAATATATTTTATACATTTTGGAGCAAAGTGTAAATTCACCTGATAAATTTTTTCCACTCGTCAACAAAGAACAATGGCACGATGTACAGAATGTCCGTGTCCTGCAGACAGACATCATTAAAGACATTGGAGGAAAAAAACGGTGAGAGGACGCATGCCTTTGTCTGATTTCTAAAATCCTACAACATTCTTTATAAAATCTACCCTAGATTGTGAAAGTGGCGTCCACTACGGAGAAAAAAAAGATCATACCTGAGGCCACTTCTGTAGTGATGGACGATTCTTCTCGTGGAAAAGATTGAGGAGAGAGCTCTTTTGCTCATTGGCCATCATTCGATTCAGAGCCTCGTTCTCTTTACCTTCCCGTTCCAACCTCTAAAAAAAAATTTCATGTACATCAGTCAACAACCAGAGGGAGCATTGTTTTCCCCTTGAAGATGGTGATCACAGGTTCAATCCCCACACGCTTCAATTCCGTAAACAGCATCATGTCCATGTCAGTGCATTGAAAATAAAACTACTTATACAGTTTACCTGCGGACGGGAGCGGGACAAAGCTTAAATATTGCAAGCGGGAGAAACGGGAAGGGGACAGAAGTTTGTGGGAGCGGGAGTGAAAACGTCTCTACCTTAGACATCTTCTGCTCCTCTTGTTATCAGTTCTTCTGTTAAACCAAATCTGGTTTATTCAGTTAAAGCCAATGACCTTCTGTAGTATTGTTGGCAGAGACATGTTTCCTGAAGCTGGATGTACAACTGTACATCATGTCCAAGACATTTAAGGCTATTTTAGTGTTTTTAGTATTTATAGTGTTATGATCACAGGTGTGTGTGTGTGTGTGTGTGTGTGTGTGTGTGTGTGTGTGTGTGTGTATGTGTATGTGCAGTACCATGCACTGCTGGCAAGCCTCCTGTTGATGCGTGAACTCTGGTGCTTTGGGGAAATAAACCTTCAACTTGCTCCAGACCTCGCTGGTGACCAGCCGCCTCTCACTCTCCTGAATACTCAGACCACCTGGAGTGGAAACCACACACACACACACACACACACACACACACACACACAAATCTCAGTATATAAGTATGCATATATGTCTGTTATGAGCAGGTTATACATATGTTATAAATGTTTCATAGAGATCTTGTTGGAATACGGAATTTAAAAAGAATTACTAACTGTGAGAGCAAAGAATGTCTTCATTGAAATTCTTCATCTCATCTTCATCTCTGTCGTTCTCCTTCTCACCATCTGTTTACAGAGAAAGAAAGACGGCAATCATCTAGGTTTCAAAAGCGTTTACTACTAATGGTGATTTTAATGCGGTCGGTTTTAATCCTAAAATCCCGACTTCCTGTTGAGACGTTCTTTAACTTTCAGAATGTCAAAAGACCCCGTGCATCGTTCGGCTTTAAAGTGTTCCAAAATGTACAACGAGACCTCTTTCACAAATATTCTTTTCTTCTTGTTTTTTTTTGGTCATTATGGTCTAACTGGAAAACTAGTTTACACAGAGACTATATTTCAGCTGACCAGTAAGATGTATTTTGGTACCATTTTAAGTTCCAGGTTCAGCTGTAAGCTTTTTTCGGTCTGCAGCTAACCATCATCTCGGCACTGAGCGGGATCCACGTTACCTCTCGGACTTGAGGAATTTTCCCCGTTCGTTTTGCAGTCGCTGTGTTTGGTCTCCTCTTCTTCCTCCTCCAGCTGCTCCAGAGCCAGCTGCCTCCACTGCCTCAGAGACGCCTTCCCGACCCAGAAACCCTGCTCGTTACTAATAAATGGCACGTGAAATTTAATCACGGTAATTCCCAAAGTTTCATCCTAAACCCAGTCTTTTTTTAATTCACTTGCATTCACACTGAATACCTTTTGGGCTGTGCCTTGGCGAGGTTGGTGACCTCTCTGTAGTCTTCATTGAGTTGGTTTTTTAGCCTCAGGACACGGCACCGTCGCACTACACACTCTCTGCACAGAAACGACCCTACGCGCACAGGGAATTCTTATAATTGTGCCGTCTCGTGATCCGAAGTGCAAAACAAAGCGATATGAATATTACTGGTTCGTACCATCTATTCTGGGTCCTCCACCATAGCGACTAAAGAGGATCTGAGCAGCACAGTGGGAAATGCGCTTGGCCTCGTTCAGGCGGTCCGGGTGCAACTTTCCATGTGAGCAGAGAAAACTGCTGTTGTCAATCTCTTTGATGGCTGTCGAGTCGTCCAGCCATTTCTTCAGCCATTCCACAGGGACAAACTCATACGGCTCACCTACGTGGTATAACAATCATCCGTATCAGAGTTTTTCTTTCTTTCTTTCTTATTTCTTTTATATATATATTTTTTTAAACATACCGTCTTGTGGAGGTAGAAGCTCATAGAGCTCTTTGACCTCCACGTGCTTGGCCTTGCCCTTGTCCACACTCTGTTTCCTCATATCTGCCATCTCGCTGCACCACTCCTCAAACTTTTTGTTGTCCTGGTCCACAAGCTTCTGGAGGAAGTCTGTAAAAAAATAAAAATAAAAAAATAAAATAAATTATTAATAATAATAACAAGTGAGGGTGAAAAAAGGAAAAACATGATGTCCATGTACCTGATGTAAATATAAGATATTGAGGTCATACCTGGCACCTCCACACTGGTCTGGATTTGATCCTCCTGCTCCTCCTGCCGTTTATACACCAACATATAGGCGTTTCTCGAACAGTGAAAGCCTTTGCTATATTTGGGCTTCCGGGTCTGTGACTTCCCAGTTTCAGCTGATGGACAAGCAAAGGACGTATAAAGAGAAGTACGCCGGCTACGCATTACAATCCGTTTGATTTATAAATAAATAAATAAATAAATAAAGGTTTACCCAGATCCTCCTCGATGCCCAGCTGAAGCTTCTTGCCCTCCATCTTTTCAATCTCCTCGTCGTTGAACTTGTACCAGTCGTTGGCGAGAGCGTCTCGCACGTGAGCGATGTAGTGGCCGGAGTAGGCGCTCACGCCGCGGTGAATCAGCACGGCGCTCAACTCGTACATACACTTCTCCTCTAGGGAGGAAACAGCAAAAAACTCACTGAGTAAATGACAATTTAAATGAGAAATTGAATTTAAAATATAAATAAAACACAGGAAATAGGCCTCAGTCTCACAAAGAAACTACCTTCATCTTCCAAAAACGGGCTCATGTCAAGGACTTCTGGAAAACTAATATAAGTGTTTAGCTTCTTCTTGTGACTAGACTGCCTAGAAACAGAGGGAAAAAGAACCGAAACATGTTATTCAAAGTAGTTCTCTACTGAACAGAGAAAATCCTCACACAGCTAAAATAATTATTATACTAAAATAATACAATACACTTATTCTGCCTGGTTTAGTCTGGCTGACACAGTCCATGCCTATGCCATATATTTTACATTAGACTATATTAAAGATGTCACTTTTTGCAGTGTGGATTCTCCTGCACTGTGTCTCAGTCCAACATCCTGCTCAATATTAGTGCTCCCAAATTACCAAGATTAAACTGCATGAGTTAGACAGAGAAAGCACCAGGAATGTAATCACCAAGAATATGAAATGATGCTTTATATGTTTATATATACTGATTACACACACACACAGTGCTATATATGAAATATGTGATCTACTCCATGACGACAGTGGACATTTTCCACTTTTAAACAACCCAACGTTTAGTGGCCAATTTGCAAACACTAAAATAAAAACCGCACATAAAATAAACCCTGCTGATTATGATAAAGAATTATTTAGAAAAGTCCAGGTAGCTTCTGTAAACTCACCTATCAAACACAAAGCGCATGAGCTGAAGGTTGAGAGTCCGTGGAAGGCTATGGAGCTTAATCCGACGTGTGGCACACTGCTTGCTCTGACAGTTCTCGCAGAAGTATCGGTTATCACCGTCTAATTTCTCCTCCTGAACGCCACCAGAGAAACAACAACATAAAAAGTTGCATGACATCACAGCATAAAAAAAGTGAAAATCGGGAATGGCCTGAAAGTTACAACACAATTCTATTTACTGCTCTTCCAAAATAACTACATCGGGACTGCTGTGCTGAGAAGCATCCCATAATATTCAGAATACTTGGTTGCAGTTGATCACAGTAAAAAATGGTAGATTAAATTAAACTAAACAAAATATTAAAATACACAAGTTATAAATTAATGACATTTGTTATTATAGATTATCGACAACACATAAGTTTATAAATATAACTATATCTATATTATCTATATCATGGACCAGCTGTTTAACACTCAGAGCTCTGGTCGAGTTTTAAATGGTTTATTCTTGTTTGTAGTATGGAGATGTTATTAAGAAAGGAAAGGCTACCTTGAGGAACTCTGTGATGCACTCTGTCAGGTTTTTGTGCCCTTGTATATTGAGCTCCAGCTCGTAAAACCGAGACGGTAAAGCAGACGATCGCCCGCACTGGTTACATCTGTCTCAAGAATAAAAATCGATCCATTTTAAATCAATAACAGTATAATAAAAATGGTAATATTTATCATCACATGAATACAAATCAGTGAAAAAGTAATCCAAAACATGTATTGTGAATAAAAGTCGATCAAACAGACATATACAGCACAGTTTAATGAAGTGTAAGTAAAAAAAAAAAAGAGAAAAAAAGAACACTATAATGGTTTAACAAGGCGCCAAATCTAATTAATAAAGCGCATAAACTCAGACATGTGACTTTATAAAACCCGCCAATAAAGAGCGCTTTACCCCAGGGATCCCCTGTGTCTCAGATTCTTTCCAAGTACAAAAAGTTCTATGGTTTCTGACATTATTTAGGTGACTCTAAATGGTCTTCTAACAAGCTTCATTGATCTATGCTTTGATCCATTCAAATTTTTTTTTTGAAGGTTTATCAAGTGTTTGATCTTTTTTTATCACAAGGAAACTATGTATAAAATAAAGATGTGTTGGCTGAATATAAACACCGTATGCTAATATTTGACAGGATTTCAGCTCTGTGTAGTGAATGAGAACGTTATAAAACTTACACTGTAACGTAAGAAAACTGTCCACAGAACTGCTGCTGAATCACATTTTGGAGGTTCGGATCCTTCTGCTTGGACAAAGTGTCTTCGAGGAGTGAAAGAAAGAGTTTGGAAAACTCCTGCGCGTCCTGAAAACGGCGAACGAGAAGATGGCTGGGTAATTAGGAGAATATTATTCCAACATTGTGAGATTTTAGCATTGCTCGGGTCTGTGATTAAATATCATCAACATCAATAGGCTGCACCTAATACGGTTAAATCTATTTACAGTCTGATCTCCACGATTATAGACCTGCAAACCGTTTCACGTTGGAGACCGTTTACCTGCTGTTGCCCCGTATCGAGTCCCAGCGCTTTCACCAAACCCGATGGGTCGATGTACCTTCTGTTGCTGTTCTGCAGCAAAGCAAACAGGTACTGCAAATGTTCACATATCGTCTTCGCCTCGTAATCTGGGACAGACAAGAGCGGGATTATCACACGAGTAGCATCGCTAAGTACAGATTATTCATATTTTTAAGTCTAGATATACAGAAAAGAGCTTTTGTTGCCATTTCAAAACTTCCACTGAATGAATTATGCTCACATGACAGACCTACAATATGACTTTGAACACAATAATTCACAGACCCTCTCATTATAAACCACTGGAATGTAGTATTACTCTATCACTCACTTTATACTTGCAGTCTAAGAGTAAACCCCCTGCTAGGTGGAGAATGCCGGCTCACCTGACTCTGCGTTGTGCACCTCAGCTCTGGAGTTGTGACACTGGTAAAGCAAGCGGCGCAGTTCCAAGTTGTGGAACCACACCTGGAGAAAAGTGTTCACGTAACATGTGGCACCGAGATTCGTCAGGCCCACAAATGTGTTCTGCACACAAAAAAAAAGCATTAAAATTTTTTATACTACTTTCAATAAACTTCTTGTACAAAATAACTCATGCATGTAGAAGCTCAAATTACTGTCAAGTAGTGACACTTAAATGGAAAGCGATGTAACAGCAAAGCATAAAAAAGTACAGGAAGTGAGCTTAGTGATCATCAGCATGTCATTTCAGTTGGTGAGACGCTCAATAATAAAATACCTTGTCTCTTCTTTCAGAGTTTGGGTCATCAATGTTGTGAAAGGCATTTTCGTCAATTTCTCCCAGCCATGATTGCTCCCCAATTCCTACTAGACAATTCGGGTTTCCTTTGCAATTTCTCCTGAGGAACGGGACGGGAAGAAATGGTTATTAATATAATGTTTTACGCAGCACCCTTTAAACGCGCAAGCATATCGTAATATACGATTATAAATATATATCGAACAATTAAATTGGAATTTCAGCCTAATGATCAACATTTGCACCGATTTCTAATCGCAGATCTGGAACAAATCAACAACAACAAATAATGTTGATACAAAACAATGGAAAACCAGAATACACTACAACCGATGTCCACAACATGTCAAGTCAAACACATTTCCTGGGAGGGGGATAAAAAAACTTTGCCATAAAATACACCAGAATACAAATTAGATCCTGCATAATCAAGAAGCTTATATTGTCATTTCTACCATATATTTGACGCAGTGCACAGTGAAAATGAGACAATGTTCCTCCCGAACCCTGGTGCTACACTAAACAACATAGAGCTCCAACGCACAACATAAAGCTACCTGAAGTGCATCGAGTGCAAACATTGCAGACAAAAAAAACGTTGCAGACAGACAACAGAAGACAGTTTGGGACTAATACACATTAAGCATAGGAGTACAGCATTGTAAAGGTGTGCAGAAGCTGATGAGCAAGTACACTAAGTGTATATTTATATGTATATACAGAATCCCTGCAGTGTAGTGTGGAGTTCAGTAGGGTGACGGTAGATGGGAAAAGCCGGCCCTGAACTTACTGATTCTGGTGTGTACGTTCCTGTATCTCCTTCTTGATGGAAGGAAGTTAAACAGATCGTTACTGTTTAATAACGCTGAATAGCGGAAAACTCGAAAAAAAAAAGAGAAAATCAAATCTCAGGGTAAATCATTGCGAATAAGAATCAGCATCAAGAATCGCCGCTATCGGTTTTGACAAGTACCTTGGTATCGGATCGAAAATATAATCAATAATATCGCCCATCCCTTGTGGAGCAACTCGACTCAATTCGACTCAGTGAATCATGTTGGATTGCAACTCAATGGCATCAGTGGTGAATTGAGGTGTATAGTGTGAAAGAGAGGAGATTGACACTCATCCCAAACAACAACAACAACAAACAACAACAACAACAACAACAACAGGAGTGGGCAATGACTAAAATCCGAGCACATTCCTGTGATTAAAAATAAACCAGTAGTATATGATGAGTCTGAGAGTGCAGTACCTGCATGTCCCCCTCTTACACGCCGATACTCTGATACGGTACGCCAACTCGATGTGCTCCTGCGTTATGTCCTCTGGTTTCACGCTGTCCACCCACCTCCAAGCGGCTTTCTCCAGCTGCAAACGAGGGGCCATTCTGCAAAAACAAAACCGGGACAGAGAAAAAGCACAAAGTCAAAGCTCCGGGGCATTAGAGCCGGTCCTCTGGTTCGCATGTCTTAGCTAAGCTAGCTAACGCGCAATGTCGCAGGGGTTTGTGTTGTAAATGTAAAAGCGGTTCCCTCAGGAACTTATCCGACTAGCTAAGAGCATGTCACCCGACCTTACAGCGTTAGCATTCATTTCATTTATTAAATGTATATGATATCTATATATTTATTTTCTGTGCTAATTAGCTTAGCATTAGCACCTACCGCTAAAGCTATTTCGGCGTCATTATTATTACCATTTGTATTATTGTTGCTGCTTCTACACGGACACTAGACTAGCCTAACTAGCATCAGAAGCTAACCTGGATACGATGACTAACGTTAGCAAAACATTTAAAAGAGAACGGTGTGCGCGCGAACCTGGGGTCCTATTCAGCAGGAAAGAAAACTCTGCTCAGTGGAGACGCTTTTAATCATGATTTTTTTCCCCCCACATTTTATTCTGGTTTTGTATGTTTGTATTTAGCGCCTTTGGTCTTTAAAAAAAATAAAATAAATAAATATATATATTTTTTTTTCCTTCCTATGTTTCAAACTTGTTTGTGGCGTGCGTGCGTACGTACTTACTTACGTATGACGCGGTAGGGCGTATGACGTCATTCGTCTGCCCTGCGTGTAACCCTGTCGGCGCGGGTGAGCTACCACGCATGCGCACGCCTGAATCTATTTTGTGTAATGAATGCTTATAGACAGTAAACAGACTAATACAACCATCAATTAATAAAATTGTAAACAATGACAAGAAAGTTAAAAAAAGGGATTTTTTTTTTGACGTACACCTCATTAAAGATAGGGAGAGTTTTAGAGAAAAAGCTTTTTTGAGACAGGTATTGCTTAAGTTCATTCATGAAAACAAAAGAGAGATGTCTGGAGTTTAAATAGTTGCATCTGTTTATGTGGAATTTTGCAATTAAAATCAGATTCACTACATATTAAGACTGTTCGTATTTAATAAAACCCACGTTTGTTATTGTTCACTTTCTTGAAATGGTGTATACATATTATATCATTTCATTATTCATGTCATTATTACATATATAACAAAAACATAACTCAACGTAATGCAGTATCAGTGGGAGGTTCATTTATCCATGCATAAAATAAAATAAACTGAAGCAAGTGCGGAAAATAATCAAATTTTGATGAATTATTATTATTTTTTTTTGTGGCTGGCTCAGTACCGGTCTGCGGCCCGGTGGTTGGGGACACCTGACCTACAGTGTATTACTTTTCATAGTTTAGAGTTTTAGAGCAGAATTTGTTAAAATTAGGGAAGACTCTTCTGTTAAAAGATCACATGAGTATTAAGAAATTCAACATTCTGAATACCATTTAGGTGCTCTTAATTACTTAAGCCCTGTTGCCAATTTGTAAGTGGAAAGAAAGAGCCATAGGATCATGTCTGATCAGATAATATTAGGTTGGGTATTGGGTTAATGGATTGATCTTATCTTATCTGATCTTATCTTATTTTATACAGGACAAGACATAATGTCTTGATGTCCAGATAGTACAAACCAAATGATTGGGTGTGTAAGAGTAATAACTTGACAATAATACCATCATAAGTAGGAGTGAAGTTGTAACAGGGTAATAAAGTACAGTTTACAGTGGTAGCGGTGCACAAGTGATGCTCCTAACTTCACCTCTAAACCCGGGTTAGGAGACTTCACAGGATGGTCTGGGTGTCACCAGAGGGTCACGCTTCATGTAGAACAATCAGGTCTCGCCTTCACCAGGCAGGTCAGTTTTATAAGGCTAGATAGCAAAGTCAGGAATGTTTAATACAGGATTCCTGCTGACAGTAAAGTGTTTACATTGAAAACACCACATGACTCTGCTTGTAATCCACACGTTTACTCTCCTTTACTCACACACACTGTATATTTTGTAGAATGTATTGTTTTAATATTTTTCCTCCCCCTTCAAATATGTTGTGATGCCGATTGGTCAGAAGCAGCTCTTTACTTTCATGCAAATTGTTTACATTAAAGCGCTAAAACATCTTTATTTCTATAGTGCCAGAGTATACCAGGACTTTCCAGATATGCTCGAGATATCTTAAAGTCCAAGACTAATAATATATGAAGCATTAGCTAGATATCTAATAAAACTCAGAAGGTCTGTATGGTTAAGTTCTCTGTAAGGAAATACATTTATTTAACACTTATAGAAGGATTCTCTCGTACTAGTGCTTTGTAACAGTCAGTTTTCCTACATGTGAAAGGCTTCAGGACAGAGGAATTTACGACAAGCTGAGCTTATTTAATATTGTATAAGGCAACATTGGTGGGTAAAGAGACCTGATGATCTTTTCAGCTGCTTCTCACAAGAGTCTTGTGGTTAGAGACAGCTGATGTGAATGTTCAGGAATGGGCAGGATGTATGATACATGTATTTTAAATGTGTATTTTAAATATAAAATAGGATTTTGTATTTTATATTTGTTAGGGTTGATGGAAATCGCTTCGTACTTTGTACCAAAATATTTGTTTTGTGTTTTTGTACTTTTAAAATACTGTTAAATACTTTGTAAGAAGTTCTACATGATAACGTCATAAAAAATGCAGCCTCTGATTGGTGCCTACTCAGTCCTACTCTCGTTCTTTAACGTTCACAAGAAGCTGATGTGCCTTCTTGTTTTGGCAGGTTGTGTTGAGAGTCCAGGAGATTTCTTGTTCACACCATAAAAATGTTCACTCTTTTTGTATGTGCAGTGGTGAGTGGCGTGCTCGGGTCTTCTTGAAGTTAGCAATCTGATAGAGAAGCTGTGAGTAAACAGTTTTTTAGGTTTTTCATGATAAGCTGCAGGTAGTGGTGGTAAGTGTGAACGCAATCTGAGCAGTACAGACAATTCTTCAGCGCTGGAATGATGGTGGATGTCTTCATTGGTACTGAACTCTGGGAGATGCTGAAGTCGGCTGTGAAAGACACCAGCAATCTGTTTTACACCATAAATTCTTTCTGCACAATTACACTTTGGAATAACTTCAACATAGAATAAACGGGACTGGTATCTGAATTCAATGCATGCCATGTAACATGTCATGCGTTAATAGGAAAGGGGCGGGGCACATCGATTTGAAGGGCGTGTCTAATTAGCATATTCATGCATTATTCAGCGTTACTTCGGCACGTGTGCCAATGTGTCTTTTCTTCTTTAATACTAATTGGCGTTTATTTATTTTTTTGTCCTGCAACCTATATGGGGCTTCAGAACGTTATTTTTATTTATTAAATTTTTTTGGGTGGGGGTCCCTCGGCTTTGGTAAGTGCGTGTAAGTGTCCACACTGAGAATGATGAAGATGGTGATGAAGGTGGTGGTGATGGTAATGATGGTGGTGAATGGAAGGAAGCCCCTCCTTGTGAGCGCGTGGTCTTTTTGGAGTTGGTGCCCTGTTGCCAAGGAATCAGCGCAGACGCGTGGACTTGACGAGGAGGCATCAAACGTGGTGATGATGAAGCAGGACGCGCTCCTCATCCACCCATAGGACATAGTAACGTGCGCTTCTAGGAGTCACAATACCGGATCATGAGGATCATATGCACCGCTTTATAATCTCTTCAGATGGGTGAAATGTCGTTGAAGGATCAATAACTCTAGTGAAACTTTGGGGGGTAAAAAAGAAAATCCTGATGGCCAGACTTCAGTTTACATGGTTTGTTCTTCTGAGTTTAGTGCCACTGCAAACTGGTGCCATCGAGACAGGTGAGATTTTCATCCAATTTCCATCCATGACATTTACATTACAATGATTTCTGCTGCTATATAGTATTTGAATGAAACAATTATTTCATTAGTATTATTTAATATTAGTATTTGTATAAAAACAATTCAAAACATTGCAACAAGGTGACAACAAGCTTCATATTTTCTCACTGAAATTAGTTATATCTTCTTTTTACTAAATGAGTCATAAATTCATTTAGAAATTAAATATTAATCTTTGCCTGACATCTAGCATACGAAAATACAATACCAACATCTGCTTAGGAATAAATCTAGACACAAAATCATATACAACACATCAAAATCCATTCAAATGAATAACCACGTAAATGAGCATGCATAATGAAGTCCAGAGAACTAATATATTTTTTAAACTCAATGCTTCCCTTTCCTGATAATCTCCTGCTCTTGATCTCAGTGGGAACCCATTCTCGATCGAGAGCATTTGCATTTGATTCCCGAGCAGTGAATAAGTTTTACGAGAAGCCCACTGTTCTGCTCCTGCTCATTTCTGAGCAAACTCAGTTCAGGAAACATGGTTACGGGATATTTTGAAGTATTGTTTCTTTGCTACTGACTGAGGTTTTCTCAGGACATTCCAGGAAGTCAGGCATCAAGGATTCTCTAGTTTCCCATGGTAACAAAGCTAATAAACTTTGGAGTGGTTATAAATCTTCCTATTATTTGGTTCTTGCCCCAGATGGGAGGGATTACGCAGCCAACTCCCTTTTTTCGTTTCGTTAGGCAAACAATTAGGTTTGCTTTGGTCTCTTGTGTCCCATTATCACCATCTAAGAAGGGTACAGTGGCCCAGAAAAAGGACACAGGTCTATTTCTTTTATCTCAGCAAACACATGAATTTCTTAAATCTCCCAATGTCCCAACAGTGAACGTGGTGGATTTTTGTGGCCAGACCGTACGGGGGGACGGCATGGTCGTCAGGTCTCACCAGGAGTCACGTAGGTACTACTTCGTCAGCATGAACACCGACTGCCACCTGACCATGCAGGCAGCCACGCCCCGTGACAAGGTGCAGTTCCAGTTCCGCTTCTTCCTGGTTTACAGCCTGCTGCGTGTGTCACCCTTTAGTCCTGTCCCCTTCATCCCAGAGTCGGCCTGGGGTCCCTCGCAGTCGGGTTTGACACGGCCGGACCAGCGCTTAGACCATACACTAGACGAGAACCAAGGAGATCCCTGTCACACTGGCTCATACATCCAGTTATATGATGGGCGGGATAAGATGGCGCCCCCTATCGGGCCGCCACTTTGTGGAAAGAGCTTGCCACGGCCAGTCCTGTCCACTGGAAACTACCTGACTCTGAGACTGGTGACCCGGGGAACTCAACCACGTGTGGATTTTGTTGGGGACTTCACCTCATTCAGGCTGGGTAAGAGCTCACTTAATTATAGTTATCAGCTGCGATCATCTTCCACTTGTGCACATGGTGCATTGTTAATGGGAAAAAACCTTTAAACTTTGTGTACATTGTTATTGATTTCTTTCATGAGACGGTTGTAATGTCGTAGCAGGTCCAACACACCCATGTTAACAATTTTAAATGATTGATCCATCACAAATGGTGTTCTTGTCCAGGCTTTAATCACTCTGAATGCAGCAGTGAGCCTTATTTCACCTGCCAAAATGGAAAATGCATCCCAATGAGTCTGGTGTGTGAAGACGACAAGGGAATCGACAACTGTGGAGATGGATCTGACCTTCAAGATTACCCGGGATGCACAAGTCAGTATACCTTTTCAAAATGTTTTCATGCAAGCTTTCATTGTGTCATGCACAAAAGAAACTGGAGAGGCGGAAACTCAAAGTCAGAACCGTGTTTGCTCCGTTTCAGATCTGTTGTCCACTGCGAGCACACATCAGACGTATGTAACTCCTCCGCCCATGATGAGCATTGCCACCACGAGGGCATCAACTGTGGAGAAGTGCAGTGGCCCAAACCTCATCCCTGACACTGATTCTGTCACTGGTAAGCTTGAATTTAATTTAAAGAATGAATGATTTCTGGATGTTGGGATTCAAGAAATCCAGTCTGTCACATGTTTATATCATGTTTTTAAATGTTCATTTTAATTCTAATGTTTCCTTAATGTTATTTTATTTTAACTGAGAATGTTGTCTACACAAAAAATCTAATATCATTGTAAATTAATAATGAATAAAAAATGCATTATGTTCTAACCAATGCTAACATTAGCACCAAATCCTTAAGCATAAAACAGATATATTGTCTTTTCTATATTGTTTTCTAAACAAATTTTAATGCAACAAATTTGAATTGTAACATGACTATATTTTCTTTTCTTCGTTCGCTAGGTGTTAGCATAAGCAAGACTGTAGCAGCTTTGTTATTGCTAGCTAGAATCCAGTTTCTTGGCTAGGTCAATACTTAATGCTTCTTCTTCTTCTTCTTCTTCTTATTATTATTATTATTATTATATGAAATCTAATAAAAAACAACTAATTGTGTTTGCTACACGCTAGCCAGAAGTTGCTCTGCACATTGCTAAGTCTCAATTTTTAAGTCACGCTTTTCTAAGAGAAACTCTCTGCAGTCTTACTTTCCTTTTGGCCCTATTGGGTAAATCATCGTTTTCTATTAACCCTAGAAAAGTTCACAGACATTGTGTTGATAATGAGATTCTTTGAAACGTGCTCACACGGGCGCTGACCCTTCGTCTGTGTGTAGCTTCTCTCTTAAAGCGGCCATTGTGTTTTATGTGTAAGTAATGGCTAAACTGAAGGACAAAGGGCATAAAGCTAATTGGAGGAGCACATGAATGCCCGCTGCATCTTCCTGTGGACAGAGCTATAAATCAACCGTCAGCTCTGGTCACCAGGATCAGCGAGTGCCCTAAGACCATTGTTGGATTTATGTGTCTGTAAATAGGTACTACGCTGGCTAGGCCCAGATTAGCTCATTGTGTTTAAGGAAGTGTAAGACTTGCATCTGAGCACAGGCCCAAGTCCTCAGAGAGCCTTTGCCATGAGGTTCCATATTGAAAATCCAGGGGTCAGTATGAGAGAATTGTCCTCAAAGCACCACATTTAACTGCTCTATCAGAAAATACACAAATTTGTATGGTTCTGTCATGCAGACAAAAACATGAACATGATGAATTGGACGTGTGGCTTTTCACGGTTACATGACATACAGATGTTATCACTTAGGGTGTATTCACTATTGTAGCCGGTTATTTAGACAACAATGGCTGTATGTTGAGTTATTTTTGGAGGACAGTAAATCTGTACTGCTATACAATCTGCATATCGACTTCTCTAAAATATATTCACGTTTCATTTCTATAGTATTGTACCTTGAGAAGATATAATAAAACAGAGGGATGCACTCATTTCTGAGATACTGTATATTTTTTGTTTTGTAGTGGCACCATGAGGGGGGCAAATTTGTTTACTATATCTCCACATGTTTCCTCAGATTCTCCTCCGAATGTGTCTCTGCTGGCGCTCTACGTGGTTCTGGGAGTACTGGCCGGTTCAGTGGTGGTGTTCTGGTGCTGCTGGTCTCCCGGCTGGTTCATCTGGAGAGTGAGCGTGTGCCGCTTCCTGCCGTGCTGTAACTCCTTCTGCGCCTCGTGTCAGCTGTGCAGCCGGAGCTGTTTGCAGAACAAAGAACACCGGCTGGCCAAGGTCACACCTCAACAATCGTCCACACCTGCAGCCTCCACCACCACCGTGGCTGTGTAGAGTCTGTACAGTAGGACTCTCTGAAAAACAAGTGTCTGATGGAGGGATGGAGAAGGACACGTTGGTGGTAACGTGTTTATCACGGCGCGTGTTAAAAAAAGACATGGAGCAAATGTATTGTTTTCTGGCTGCTGCTTTTCAATGAAATCAGTGAAGTGTTAAATCGTGTTCTTAAGACTTAAACTCTGTGCTGTTTTCCATATCGCTCGTTCGGAAGGTTGCGAAGAAGGTGATGCCGTTGTTATAACAGCGATTCCGGGAAATCTGCGATCAATTCTAACCAGAAAACGGACCTGAAAGAGGTATTTAGATTTCCCGAAAAGAGCATGCACAAAAGCCGTGTGAGTCGTGGCCGATTCTGTTTTCAAAAACCACAGTCCAAACAGTTTCACTCTTCCCCCCGAGCTTTTGTTGAAGATGCTTACATAACAGCTATGAGTCTCGGTGTCAGCTTGGTACGCTGCTCTGCGGTGATGAGGTGCATTTTTCCTCATGGCTGTTGCTCAGTTACTGAACTCTATCCTGTTCTCCAAGAGGTCGTGTCCTGAAGCGTGCACTCTGCCCTAATAGGGCTCTGTAACGAAGCCAAGCACACGACTGCTCAGTTACAACTCAGTTACAGCTCAGTTACAACTCAGTTACAGCTCAGTATTATTTTTACTTTAGTCCTGGTTTGGGTTTAGTCTCAGTTTGTATTTAATCTCAGTCTCTACTTACTCCCACTTTTTGTGACCTTGCCACTTAATTTTAATTTTGTGTTTAGCCCTTTTGGAGTTCAATCTCAGGTTGGGTTTAGTTTATCTTGGGTTTAGTTCTGACATGAACACTGTCTCAGATTATGTTTAGTAGCTGTTTGAGTTTTGGTTTAGTCTCAGTTTGGGTTTAGCCACATGTTGGGTTTAGTCTCACTTTGGGTACAGTCTCAGTTTGGGTTTAGTTATGGACTAGTTTTAGTTTGCGGTGAAAACTGAGTCATTTTGGTACATTTGTTACACTAACAATCAAAAACTGAGCATGAACTCAAACCGAAATTAAAACTGCTGAGACTTAACCCAATTCTACACCAAACCAAACTTAAACAAAGTCCTTTATCAGACCAAAAGCTTGTTTTGTATTTAGTTGCTTTCAGAAACAATAACTTCGCTTAATTCGCCGTGATCAGTAAAGACACACTGATCCTGATCTGGCAGGAAATGTATCATCTAACCTTTATACCAAATAGAAAAGTAACTGAACCTGGGCTTAATCTTGCTTTGGGTTTAAAAGCAGTTTGGAGGGTTGAGGATCACGTTTCCCTCTCGCATGGTGTCTGTTCGGCGCACTCTTGATGCACAGCAGATGACTTTGGTGTTGATTGTAATCATGATAAAGGTACACAGTGAGATTTGTAAGACTGACAAAATGTTATACCAAAAAACAAAAAAACTGGAGTTAGTGTCTCTTTGTGCTTTTGTATAAATATATATTATTACAGTATTTTCTTCATGCGGATTGTAAGGTGTCTTTGAAGTAGTTCGATGTGAGTCTGTTTTATATTAAGGAAAATTGAATGTAAATACAGATAGATTGAATGACTTACGGTCATGGAACATTCTCATTAAAAACACTGTGTTCAGTAAATAAAAAAGATTAATGATCTTAATGTTATAATTCATAATAAGTATCTTTATATTATGGGCTTTCGTTTGGAATAAAAATATCGAAAATATATTTGTGAGAAATCCTGAAAAAAAATTGTGAGTTTGTGAGGGAGTGTGTTCTTTTAAGGGCAGCGTTTTCAGGTGAATGAGGAGAACAGAAAGCATTAAACCCCAGTGAGGGTAAAGTGCTGACACTGGAGACTCCTTCCATAAACGTTTGATAAATCTTTCCTGATAAAAAGTTTCCCTCACCCATATAAACCATAAACTTTTTATTCGAGTAATTTTTATTACTAGCTGTCAGTTACATGGAGGGTCTGTTGGTGTGTGTGTGTGTGTGTGTGTGTGTGTGTCTGTGTGTTTTGTCAGATCCTGCTCTGGGATAAAGCTCAGTATTGACAAAAGAGGAGCGAGAAACTCTTGGCAATCTCTCGCACCTCAAACTGTGTGTGTTGCCGCTGTAACTACTAGCAACCTTTCAAAGCAAATCCCCTCCTTTCTGTCCCTTTCAGATGCTTTATATCATCACCCGCCCTTCCTTTACCCCAAAAAGCCTCCCCGACTTTAATATCTGATGCCTTTTGTTGAAGCGATTGCGGCTGCCAGAGGACGGACGGATCCGCCTCTGACCTCACGCTTTTCTGTGTCGTCACACGTCACACACACACACACACACACACACACACACACACACACACACACACACACACACACACACGCTGAATGTAAAAGCATCTCTGATTACATTTGTTTGCTCTGACTTCACCCACACACACACACACACACACACACACTGAATGTAAAAGCATCTCTGATTAGATTTGTTTGCTCTGACTTCACCCACACACACACACACACACACGTTTATAATGTTTTGTTTCTCTGTTATCTTGGGCTCACACATGTTTGTGTCCATGATTGTATAAAATTGTGCTCCCAGCCATGCAGTACACTATAAAGTACAGTTATGAGCGCCTATAAAAGCTCAGCCCTTCGCCTGCTGAATGCTGATATCCTTTTTTATTTTGTTCAGAAAATTTACATGCATTTATTCAGCTCGGTTTTATTGAACAGGAATACATTCGCTTCAAAAACTAGTTTTTTTCTTTGGCATGGTCAGGCCTGAGATGTGCATTTCAAGAGAACGAGTTTGCCAGAACAGATAGTTTGTTGTCTTGAAAAATATAATGTCATAAATATAATAATAAATAAATATTTTATAATGTATACAAATTGAACATAACTCCAACAATGAAATTTTTTTTTTTTTTTGTAGTTTTTCTGTATTCTTCTTCTCTGACAGGAACACGAACAACATGGAAAAAACACGTGAGCGCATACAGAGACTTTTTGGTTCTAAAAATAGAAAAATTATATTTGGAGACAGAATACAGTGTGGTTTATTGAGTTCTTCTTTGGAACTTCTTTCTTACTTCCTTTTTGCTTTTCTTTCTTTCTATCTTGGAAATCAGAAAGAGAGATAAAGCAGGTAGTGACAGAATTCCTGTCTGTTAATTTCTCTCTATTTCTTTCTTTCTTCTTGAAGATTTATTTTTTTCTTTCTGTTCTTTTGTTCCTTTTTTCTGTCTGTCTGACATTTTTTCCTTGGTTTCTTCAGCTCTTTTACCTCCAGCTCCACCTCCTGTCTTTTACAACATGTACAACCATACAACATCTCAGGTCTCACCACAGTCCTATAAACTTCCCCTTTCACTGTCACAGATACTCTTCTATCACAAATCACTCCTGCTATCACTCTTCTCCACCCTGCCTGAACTTTTTTTTTGAAGACAATATTTTCATATCCGGTTTAAAATAAAACTTTTATTTTGAAAGCACAGTCTCCAGTTCCGGTTTGTCTCACGTACACGCGCGCGCCTGCTCTGTTTGCCGGTTGGGACAGAACCCCGTGTAGAGCGTCAGTATAATCAGTGTGGAGTAGAACCTGTCTCTGTCTCCGTCCCTGTCTTTGTCCCGCGCTGAAAAATGTCTTACTGCAGGCAGGAAGGTGAGTTTTATTTATCCCCCGGTGGTCCTCAGAAGGTCCGGGGTTTTCTTGTTTCTTCTTCAATGACATTGGTTTCTCATGTCGTGGGTTAGCGGTTAGCGGCACCCGTATTCCGGTAAACCCCGCCCACACTCATCCGATTGGTTGTTTCTATTCTGGTGCTCGCAACCATTCGATAAAAAGCTGACTCGGTTTGTGTTTAGCCAATCCTAGATTAGGAGGCGGGGATTTGTCGGAATACGGGTGGGAAATTACAAAAATGAGTCTTCAAATGCTCAACAACTGAGACATTTAAAATCTAATACTGAACTCTGTAAATAAATCAGATGGGTTTGATCCGCCTGATGTTGCACTCTCTTTTTTATTTCTCTCTCTCTCTCTCTCTCTCTCTCTCTCTCTCATTCATTTATTCCTTCCTTTCTTTCATGATAAACCTCAGTACATATTTATGTCTCCTGAGTGTGTTGGTTGTTTCTGTTGGCAGGTAAAGATCGCGTCATCTTTGTGACCAAGGAAGATCACGAAGCACCGAGCAGTGCTGAGCTGGTGGAAGACGACCCCAATGACCCTTACGAAGATCACGGTCAGCTCACAACACTAAACACCTGAGTGAAAGACATGATTAACGATAATAAGACCAGGTTCAGGGACCAGGGACCAAGACCAGGTTCAGAGACGGGGACTTAAACCAGGGACTGAGACCAGGTTCAGAGACGGGGACTGAGACTGGAGATTGAGACCAGAATCTGAGAGGGGGGCAGATACCAGGGGCAGAATGGATTATTCAAAGAGAATAAATACCGATAGAAAAAGAACGATAGAGAGAGTGTGAGAGAGACAGAGAAAAGCAGATAAAGACACAAGGATGGGGTGGAAATAATGAGAGAGAGAGAGAGAATGAAGGAGACGGAGAAAGAGAGGCGCCAAATCATTTATCCTGTAAATACGAGAACAAACACAGTCGTCCTGATGCGTGATATTTTTGCCTCATCTACCTATAATGATGATGATGATGATGGTGATGATAAAACCAGAAAACGACGCCCCTCATGCCCGCTCTGAGCAGATCCCGGGTGAAAAGTGAGTGAATTTATTGTCTTTGTGCCCCTGCAGGTCTCATTCTGCCCAGCGGAGACATAAACTGGAACTGCCCGTGTCTGGGGGGGATGGCGAGCGGCCCCTGCGGCCAGCAGTTCAAAGACGCCTTTTCCTGTTTCCACTACAGCAAGGAGGAGGTGAAGGGCTCGGAGTGCATCGAGTATTTCCGCGGCATGCAGGAGTGCATGCAGAAATACCCCGAACTCTACCCTCAGGATGACGACGACGAGAAGGAGAAGGAGAAGTTCTCCACGGATGCCGATGTGCTCGCGGAGACCAGCGGCACTGACTCTGATTCTGTTCCAGGCTCCGAAGAGATGCCGTCAACCACAGAAAAGTCTGCAGACAGCTAATCTCTCTTCTTCTCTTTCTCTCTCTCTCTCACTCTTTCTTTCCACACACACACACACACACACACACACACACACACAACCTTTTAACCTCTGAACTGACCTACTCTGGCTCAGGAGAATAAAAAAAAAAAAAGCTATGATGATAGAAATGCTAATAATGACTAATAATGCTGTAAACATCATGCCTGGATAATTTCCTACAAATCCAAGAGGAAGAAAGGTGTGAGTTCTGTGAAAATAAGTGGACACCTTCTGAGCAGACATGATGAACACTGTTCCTGTCTTAAGGCCTCCACCGAGTCGCCTTTCCTTGAAGAAGAAAAAAAACTTAAAGAAAAATCTTGACTGAATTGTTTGTCTGAGAGTGTGTGTGTGTGTGTGTGTGTGTGTGTGTGTGTGTGTGTGTGATATTCCTGTACTCTCAGTGAGGAGACTCGGCTTGTACGATGAAAATATGTAGCAAGACGATGTGGCTTTTCCAACATGGCCGCCCCGAAATGTTACACCGTGTTACCTGGTTTTATAAATTACTTTTGTGTTGACGCAAACGTCAGCTTCGTCTCCCTCCTAGATCAAAGTGCGTAAATGAAGAACACGGGCGACAAAAGTCTTATCCGATGGAGGGACATGGCAGAGACACTTGTTTGAAGACCACAACATAGACACAGGCTCAATGGAAAGTGATTTTGTGTGTGTGTGTGTGGGTGTGGGTTTCAGGTTCGAATTCCTGTATCCTGTATGCGTCTCACTGAACCAGATAAAAAGGTGCGATGGAACATTCTGGTGGTGTAGGAAGTATAATATTATGTGTTGAATGACTGGGACGCTTCATGACTGAAGTCTGATGCACTGTTTGTTTTTCTTTTCAATGTGGAAAAAAAATCCTAAGATTTATTGCTGATTCCTTTAAGAGCTCGATAAACCCCCGAGACGTTCCACCAGGATCCGATCAATATTACACCAAAGAATTAAACACGTGTTCCAGGATGCGGATTATTAAAGAACTGATGTGTTTCTCTGAAAGGCAGAGGCTCGTATTCACACAGTACCATGTTTGTTTATATCGATTTTTCAGGTAAAATCAGATGATATGTATAAATCTTTGATCATTTTATTAAGTTTTCATAGTTAATTCTTTGAAATAAATAAATGTGATTAGGATGAACTTTAGGGCTGCAGCTCTCGATTATTTTAGAGGTCGAGTATTCTAATCGAGTAATCAGATAAGATGTACTTTTTCTTCATTAAAGCGCAATACTAAATATACAACAGGAAATAAAAGGGTTCTCTCAAAATGAACAAATGATTAAATTTTAGAAAATATTACCATTATTATTGCAATATTTGAAAACGAAACCCATTTAAGTGCATTTGGCGTATTACATCGAAATACCAATAGATAAACTTTTTCGGCTTCTCCCATTAGGGGGCGCTACAGCGGATCATCCCTTGTTTGATTTGGCACTTGTTTTTACGCTGAATGCCCTTCCTAACGCAACCCTCCCTATTTATCCGGGCTTGAGAGCGGCACTGAGAGTGGCTGGGGTCGGTTCCCTGACCCGGAATCGAACCCGGGTCACAGCGGTGAAAGCGCCGCATCCTAACCACTAGACCACCAGGAAATACCAATAGATAAATAACCAAAAAAAAAATCATAAATATGAAAATACATTTCGAATAACTTCAAAAAGGGTAAATGCACTGTACTGTGTTTTTTTATGTTTTAGTTTGAAATGATCCCAAACTTTGGGAACTTTCTGTCGTGTCCTTTGGCCTGAATCTTCTCCTCGCCCCTCGTTGTTTTCTCTCCGTTTCTCCAGTTTTCATTCTGCAGCGTCTTCTGTGTTGTTTGGAAGCTCGTTTCCGCCACATAAAAATACAAGACAAATTTTGCTTAATTCTGACTTTATTTATTTCTCACTTTTTCTGACTGTTTCTCACAATTCAGACGTTATTTCTCGTAAACATCCAACATTTCTGGAGCATCCACCAGTAACCATGTTGTGGGCCTGAAATTTGAAGGTGTATGAATGAGGCTCTTCTGCTTCATCTGTCTTGTTCCATCTCTTCCAGCGCTGGTTGTAAGGGATCAGAGGCTCAGTCTGATAAGATGCGATTTGATAGTAGTGTATTTAATTTTGAGGCAAGCTTTTGTTTTTGTGTGGCGGAAACGGGCTTTCTTAGTGTTTACCTGTCCAGAGCTCTCCAGAGTTTAGTGTGTGGTGCGTCAGTAAAAATGGTCCGTGGGGAAAACCAGTGCTTCGTGTGTAGTTAAATGGATGAAACGGTGCATCAAAGCCAATAATTCCTTGATGCATTTTGTATTTAAATTACTCGAATCACTTGAGGACTCGTTTTAGCCCTCATGAACATGTACAAGCTCCTTGCTTGTAGCTCAGTGGTTAAGGTACTGGGTTACTGATTGGAAGGTTGGGGGTTTAAGCCCTCCTGGTATTGCCAAGCTGCCACTTTAGTGCCCCTGAGCCAGACCCTTAACCCTCTGTGCTCCAGGGGGTTGTGTCATGGCTGATTCTGTGCTCTGACCCCAACTTTCACACAAGAATGATATGCGAAGAACGAATTTCACTGTGCTCTAATGTGTATGTGACAAATAAAGTCTATTCTATTCAACACATTTGCATTTTGCATCAGCGCCGCTACACACTTATATAATGAATGGCTGTATTAGAGGGGAAAATTGGCCCTTCAGCATATTTCAGTGTTGAATACTTAAAATCCCCTCTGACATTCATGATCTGTTGTGGGCAGCGATTATTTCTATACTACATAAAATCCTAAAAGATAAAAATACTTAATGTTCTGTATCACATGTTGTCATGGCATGGAAAGGTCTGAAGGCTTTATTTCCTCCCCTGGAACAAGCCTCTAATTTTCCCTGCCCCAAAGCAACTCCAACCTAAATGTCCAATTTGGACGCATCAGCAAACAGAACATTTTTCCAGTCATTCATTGTCCAGTACTTGTGTTTGTTGCACAGAAAATAAACATTCATGTGCCTCAGTAACCATAAAATGACCCGGTGTTTCCACATTCTAATACACACTGATCACCCATAATATTATAACATTATAGTAGGCAAAGAAAAGAACATTGATTATCTCTTCATCACTGCACCTGTTAGTGGGTGGATTTATCAATTAGGCAGCATGTGGACATTTTATCCTCAAAGTTGACATGTTGGAAGCAGAAAAAATGGTCGAGAGTTAGGATTTGAGCGAATTTTACAAATTGTGACGTCTAGACGTCTGGGTCAGAGCTTCTCCAAAACTGCATCTCTTGTTCCATGTGGTCCGATCCAAAAGATGAGCTCCTGTAGCTCAAGTTGCTGAAGTAATAGCGTTAATGCTCAACGGGTCAGAGTTGTTTTAGCAGCAAAAGCGGACCAAAATATTAGCAATGTGGCCAATGTTATGCCTGATCGTGTATAAGATGTAACTTTGAAGTAAATTATAGTAAAGTTCAGATTTCTGCCTTATAATAAGATCAAAGGTTTTTTAAATAAGAAAAAATACCATGTAACCTCCATGTTTTTTTTTTCTTACTCCATAAAAAGATGAGGGTTTTGTCAGGCTTGATGTGATTTTTAATCCCCTATGACACAAAGTGAGTTTCATCCCTCTTTTATTAAAATATTTAAAAAATACACTATTTGAACAATGACAAAGAAAATCAATCAAGTGATTAAAAACTAAAAACATAGCTATAACATGACAGGGCAATTGTTCAGGAAATCCTTCTCAGGTTCGCTACAACTGGTTTGAGAACTAATTTAGCAAACCGTGAAGGCGAATAACACAATGGGTTGTGTATCGAGAGTCCCTGTTCAATCCTTGTTCAGAATGCCAGTTCTGTACTTTTGGGTCTGTATGTGGTTCTGTTCACGTCCCCTGGTCTGAGAATCCGGCCGTGTTTCTAAGACAGTGTGTCAAAAGCAGCCCTGCCGCTGAGCCTTGGAGACCAGAAAGTCGAGCGTGTTTGTCCATGGCACCACCAGACTCTGCATGGTGACCAGCAAGCGGCCCGATTCGGCCTCCTCCGAACCTGCCAGCAGGTACTCCACTCCTGGACACAGGTGGGAAAGCACAGTCATTTCAGCAGCTTTTTCCACTGCATCTGTAGAAGTGGTGGATGAAGTTACACAACTACCATGTAGTAAATCAGAAAATAAGGTCACGTGTGTTGTGGTGAGTTTGAGTGGAGTTTTTCATCGTTTATTCCTCTGTAAATGTTCTGCTTGATGTTGAACTGATGCTAAACTGTATGTTGGTGATCAGTAGATACACCAAGCGCCAATCAGAACAAGTTTAAAACAAAGCGTGCGCTCGATCCTGATTGGAGGATTGCTGCGTGTTTGACCAGTTAAGTTTTTACCCTCATAAATAATCAGGAACGACTGATTTCACAAAATGTAGTTGAGTAAAAAGTAGGATATTTGACTTTAAATAAATTAATTGTATATATACATAATTCCGTACCTGGGTTGAGGACGGGGCAGGTGCAGCCACGGCTGGTCCAGGACAGCGGGTACAGACTGTGTGTACCCTGAGAAAGTGCCACGATGCCTGAACGCAGCACCTTCCTCACCTTTACCTGCACCACCGCATGTGTGCCTTTATCATGAGCTGACAGCACGCTGGCCTTCATCACTGCACCCGAGAGCAAAGGCTTTAGTATTGTTTTAAAAGATTGAAATGTGATCCAAAATGTGATTTTTAATAAATGAGGTATTTATAAAACAGAAATAAGTAAACGTTGATTCAGAAATCTTCTGATCTTACCATAAGCATGTTTCATCCGGCACAAATCAGATACACTCTTCACCTTCCGTTCCTTGCAGCTACATTTCCCTGTTAGAATCATCACACACTGTAATTTTGTACTCATTTATAACGTGATTCAGGACGTTCCCTGATAGCGTGGGATGACCTGTACATGCTGTCCAATCCTGTTAGCTCACCTGTGTAGTACTGGGCAGAGACGGTGAGCTTGCTGGACCATGACTTGTTTTCTTCATGTGGGTGGAAGTGAGTCAGATCAGGAATTTTACCTCCGATCGGAATGTTGTAAAATTCTCTGTTGGCTTTGCTGGAAAGAGAAAAGTTCAAACATGTGTAATAGTTTTTTTTTTATAGCAGCTTCTCCCGTTATGGGTCACAGCAGCAGATTATCCGTCTTCATACTACTCTGTCCTCCACATCTGCCTCTTTTACATTAACTACCTGCATGTCTTCCTTCACCACATCCATAAACCTCCTCCTTGGTCTTCCTCTTTTCCTCCTTCCTGGTGACTCCATCCTCAGCATTCTCCTACCGATATACTGTTCCCCATGTCCCTCCTCTGCACATGTCAAAACCATCTCAATCTCACCTTCCTCACCTTGTCTCCAAAACGTCCTACATGCGCTGTCCCTCTAATAATCGCTCACTCTTCTCTCCGCCCTGTCGTACGCCATATATCTAAATCCACAAACACACACTCCTCCTGACCTTCTCTATACTTCTCCATCAACATACTCAAAGCAAATTTTCCATTGTAGTTGTTTTCCTCTAAATTAAATTATACTATGGCTCACAGATGGTCACCTCGTCTTTGATCCTGGCTTCCGCTACTCTTTCCCATACCTGCCAATGACAATTAAGTTGAATCAAATCTAATCTGATAACTTCATGATGTGACTGATCAACTTTATTCTCCTGTAGTTACTGCAGGTCTGCACATCTCCCTTATTCTTAAAGATCACTATCACTATAATCTTGTTGAACAATCTTGTTAAAAACTCCACTGCATCTCTCAACATCTCCATGTCATCTGGTCCAAACGACTTTTCACTCTTCATCCTCTTAATCGCTGCTCTCACTTCCTCATTACTAATCCTATCCACTTCCTGCTTCACCATCTCCACACCACCCAACCTTCTCTCTCTCTCTCTCTCTCTCTCTCTCTCTCTCTCTCTCATTTCCCTCATTCATCAGCTGCTCAAAATACTCCCTTCATCTTCTCAACACACTCTCCTCACTAGTCAACACATTTCTATCTCCATTATTTATTGCTCTAACTTGCAGCACATCCTTCCCAGCTCAGTTCATCTGCCTCGTCAATCGCTACAAATCCTTTTCTCCTTTCATAGTGTTCAACTTCTCCTACAGCTCCTCATGTGCTTTTTCCTTGGCTTTCGCCACCTGCCTCTTCACCTGCTGCCGCGTCTCCTGTCTACTTTTCTCATCAATCTGTCGATCCCAATTCTGTTGCTCCAACCTGTTTCTCCTTATGCTGTCCTGCACTTCCTCATTCCATCATTCTTCCTTTCTATTCCCAGAAGTCACAAGTACCTTCCTAGCTCTCTCCCTTATCACTTCTGTAGTAGTTGCCCAATCTCCTTCAGGTTGCATCTCCATACCCTGTTGGCTATCGATACCTGTGGCGGTCGTTGGTAACCCAGGCCTCGATCGATTTAGTTTTGTGATCCGCATATTTGATGTATCACATGTTTTACTCTGGATTCCATTCCTAACGCAACTCTCCCCATTTACCCGGGTTTGAGACCGACACTAAGAGTGACCTGACTTGTGCAACCCTAATGGCTGTGATGTGTAAATAAATGAAAATAAGAATTTGACAAAATAAATAGAGACGAAAGTAGGGTTGAAAAATAGCATGTTTTATTCATTATTTTTACTATATCACACTATATATTTTTACTAAACTGTATTTCTTTTGTAATATATAACCAGTAAATTTTGCCATTTTGGAGCTTGTACCATGTGCTAGAGATTTTCAAAGCCTTTATGTAACTTTTAGTCATTCCTTATGTAGAACCTATAGATAAACCATGTAGGCATATCGGTTACAGAAATGATGATATAAAAAGTAGATGAGCAGTTAGATATGGTGAGTAATATGAAGTTGCTGAAGATCACCTTTCCAAGCAGGAACCTGTAACAGGATTACAGGACAGAGTGCAGATGCAGGGGCTGCAGCCCTCAAATCCAAAGCCCCAGTATCCAGGCAGACAGTGATTACAGCTCGTCCCACCCACACCAGTCTTACAACGGCACTGCCCGGTCCTGGGATGGCACAACCAAATCGTCTTGTCTTTGTAACTGACTGGCACAGAGCCGACTAAGCTGCACCTACATTCTGTGGTAAGAGTAAACACGAATAGATGGAATATACTTAGAATTTCAGACATACGTCTGGAAAAGCGAGGTTTTATTGCATGGATCAGACACATCAGCTGCTTAATTGTTGTACTTTCTTACTCTCTGGACATTATTGATTTCTTTCCATGAGGAACATCTTCAAGCTTAATGTTTATTTATTCATATCTTGTCATATGAATGCAGGAGTCTCTCAGGAAGTAAAAGTGTCTGTTCACAAACAGAAAAAAAAAATGCATCTGTATTTACTTTTTTTAGTGTAAGCTTCTTTCTGAAATTTCGTTTCAATTCTGCATTTCTCAAATCTTTCCTATACTCAAACGCCATTTTTTAAAATGTATTTTGTTATAACGTTGTAGTGCTACACTTCTACCTGCAGAGGGCACTAAATACCACACAATTACTTAATTACACTGCTCATTCATCTAAAGATCTAATTTCTCACCAACACTAAAATATTTTCATGGCAAATCTAAAAACAAGGTTTAAATACTCAAATTATAAGGAAATGTTTTACTTTAGGAGTACAAATAAACTAAATTAGTATTAGGTGTTTACACCGAGCACTCGGTTGGGACTAATTAGTAATATTGAATTAAAAAAAGTCTTAAAATTATTTTTTTTTTCTTTTCAAAATTTAGTAAAAAATAATAATCCCGATCTGCCAATAGACAAATGAAATAAAATTAAGCAAATGCATATACTATTTCCTATGTGATTATGCTAAAAACAAATCTATTTAATCAAAGCTTAATTTAAAAGACAAAAAATAAAAAATAAATTCCAACGTTTAATGTAGAAAAAAACAAACATTATATTCTTATATTCGTATTTTGTACAAATCTATGTTAAGGTGAATTTGTGTTTCTTTCCATATTAAATATATGATACTGATATTAAATTATTAATGGCTTAATTCTCATTTCCTTCATCCTGACCCTGAGGGCTATGAGTCTCCTCTCCTATAACCGGTTGGATTAGATTTTATTACACTCTTCTTCATTTGATGGTCAGGGGCATGTTGTTGCACGTACGACACTATGTTTTATTTGCATGCTGTGGCACGTATTTTAATCCTGTGAACCCTGTGCATTACTTAATACAAAGTTCCTGCTTCACTCACTTGTACAGGCTTGATGCGATTGCAGCGGTCGACCCAGCTGACGTCTGTATCCCAGGCGGCAGTGGTGGCACTTCCGTCCCATCGTGTTGTGCTTGCAGTTATCGCAAACCCCTCCGCTTGTACCACCTGTGGAGTTCCACACTCGCTGGGAGAAGTGACATTTGTGTGCATGGCCATGACATTCGCACTCTGGATGGATAGAGACAGTAAAGTAAAGGTTTATGAATCCTGATTGTTCTAAAGATTTTTCAGTGGTATTTATGAAGCCCTGACACTGGAGACTCCTTCCATGAATCTCACAGACGTCCTTGATGATATATGATTCTTCAAAAACTACTTTTTATAATCAATTTCTTATTAAATGCAGCTTATGTGAAGCATATAAGTTTATACCAGAGCTGATATTATAGAAAACAAATCAACATTTCTGGACCAATCAGATTTGAGAATTGGTTTACTGTTATACTAACATACATATCTTTTCCATTATAGTAGCCGCATAAGCAACACTCGGTCGGGACACTTACTCTGACACGGGTTCAGTTCTCCATTGCTGCTGTTTCCTGCTCTCCAGGGCCGATCGTTGTAGAGTGGAGCACATTTCTCACAGTGAGCACCTGCAGTGTGGTGAGTGCAAACACACTTACCTTGTACCTGCACACACACACATTTGTATATAAATTACGTCTGAAACGATTCTTAGAGTAACTCGAGTCATTTGAACAAAAAAATCACTGAGGTGAATTTTTTGCCTCGATGATTCGTTTAGTCTGTTTAACTACACACAGAGCACTGTGTTTCCACACGGACCATTATTACTGATGCACCACATGCTAAACTCTGTACCATTATGAGGTCTCATTTGAAAAACGAGCGTACGCACGAAACTGGGCTGAAACGTGTTTACACCACGTTTATAAATGAGAACGCTGGACAGATAACACAAGATGCTGCAGAATGGAAAAATGGAGAAACGAACACAACAGAAAAAGAAAGTTTCCAAAGTTCGGGAACAATTCAAACTTAAACATAAAGAAAACATCGTAAAAACCTTTTTGGTTTTTTTTTGTTTTTTTTTTTTATGAATTTGAATTATATATTTTATATATAAATATATACATTTTTTATTTATATATTAGTATTTGCTATTTTATGTAATATGGCAGCTGAATGCAGTAAATGGGTTTAGTTTCCACAGATATTCTTGTATGAAATTTCCACAATAAAATGTTAATACATTTTTCAATTTTTAGGAACAAATTTTTTTTTTTTTACATTTTAAGATGTCCGTCTTATTTTCTCTTTTATATTTAGCATAGTTTTTTATTTATACTTCTTATAATACTTCATCGAAGTAATATCAAAGATGTTTTGTTGGTTAATGCAGTGTTGAGATTTACAATTCCACTTGTATTTTAGAAAATAAAAGCTTACAAATAAACAGTTTTTGGCTTTTTGGCACCATAGACCTCAATCTTTCTCACACCAACTTACAAATCTGATGGTTCCTCCTTCTTCAGTATGAAGGCATCGCACTCCGTGTCCATGACAAAAACATGTCCCTTGTGCAATGAGCGTGTAGATGGCATAAGGAGAAGAATTTGAGTAGTTATGAGCTGAGTAAACTTTCGGTAAGGATCGGCGGCTGCGGGCTTGTTGTAGCGCGTTGTGCCGCCCCCTAGAGGAGGTGAGAGGGGAAGCTGGACAGCGATGGGGTTTCAGGAGGCGTATTCGCAGGTTAGTGAGGCTCAGCATGGACAGAGCTTCAGGACTGTAGGGGTCGTCTATTCCTCTGCCCTTATCCATAGATCGAAAAATCACCTGGGGAGCCGGGATAAAGGAGAGAATGAAACTTCAAGGTGTATATCGTATATTAAAAAACACTCACAAGACAAATTTGATTTCCTGTCAATCCCTGAAAGAATGTTTTAAAGGGAAACCATTCATATCAGTTTTTTACTGCTACAAGGCTAATAAATCAAATAACTTGCCTCTCCTCCAGTACACGGCCTGGCGCTTGAGTACCTGGATGTGCAAAGCGCCTCCTGCTGGCTATTGTCATCAACAAGCCCGACAACAGAGCTGCAGTTCTCAGCAAACACCTTTAGTATTTCCCAGGAACGCCCAAAGTCCTGTGAGCGCTCCAGGCTCATGACGGCGGGACGCGGAGAGCGGAACACCATCACCACATGCGTCAGGCAGAACCGGTCCTCCAAGTCTAGACGGATCTCATCCTCTTCAGCCGCTACGGCCCCCGACTCCCACCACGTGTCTGGGTGAAGAAACGGGTCGTCCACCATCAGCGAGCTGTTGGAGCAGCAGGAGGACTGAGTGTGAAGAGGCCTACCACTGGCCAGGTTGCCCACAGGAGGGCTGCAGGAGTGGCCCACACATCTGGAGGCTGGATTAAAGATAAGAAATAGAAACAATCGAACACACAAACATTAGAATAACTGATGCCAGGATTAAACATTAAGCCTGGATTTCCCTGCTTGGATTTGGGATTTGGTGGTTGGACCATTAGGTGCTTTCTGGGATGTGAGCCATAGAACGAACAGATGCTACACAAGGATGCAGTCGGATTATGTACCTTTTAATGGCGTACACGCCACAAAATTCAATGTGTTTAATTAACCGTGGGTGTTTTTGTTCAATGTTGCTTCGAACCATATTAGGAACCAGGTACTTCAGCACAAATGAGGCTTCAGGCTGTGTGTGCCACAATGTTGCATACACTCCAGCGATCATTAATGCGACTGACAGCTACACAACAACATGCAGAGAAAGCGCAGCTGGTCGCATTAGCAGAGGTCATGGGGGTGGAAAAAAAAGGGCACAAGAGAAGAAAAATCGCATTGTGAAATCACATTGTGTGTGTAATGGCCGTAGAGGGAATTTAGTCTTGGAGCTTTCGGTGAAAAAATGTTGGCGAGCTTTTTTTTTGCTTTCTTACACAATAAAAATGTGCCAATTTTAGCAAAATAACTCGTCTACGTTAATGTTGTATGTGCAGGAATTATATCTACTACGTGCCTGTTAATGCTGCAATCATATATGCATTAATATAATGACTTTCAATACACAAGTATACACAAAACACAAGTAAAAAGCCTTTACCTTCAATTAGTGAAAATTATTGTGTTTTGGGAGTTCTATCTTCTCACCATGACTGCATGGGTTTGCTCTGGTTTCCTCTGACCTCCCAAAACGCATGAGAAAATGTAAAATAAAAATTCTCTAAATAGCTCAAGAGTGTGCACCGATGCCCTGTAATGACCTGGTGTCTCCTTACCCAGATTTTCCACCACCCTCACCAGGATGAAGCTTATCATCAATGCAGAATCCCACCACCGTATGCACACTGCCATGTCAAAGTTCCTGCTATACTCAGGTTCTTTTTTTTAGAGATGCAATGCATTGCGCACAAAAGCAAAATCTACAGATCTGCAAAAGTGGCAGAAGAACAGGTAAAGAAGAAAACAGATCTTCTCACCTGTCACGCCGTGCAAAAATCCTAGGATAAGCATCGCAAGTGGAAAGCGCTTCATGCTCGAGATCATCATCATCATAATCACCATCATCATCACCACCTCCTGAATGTGTGCCCCATGCAAATCAAGACCGCAAGCAGAGATCTTAAAGCGCGTGCTGCAAATATTCTCAGTGAAACACACACACACACACACACACACTAAAAACTCACTCTCCGAGGAGGAGCACTGGAGGAGCACAGGACCTGAGCAGAGAAAAAAAATGTCCAAAACCCACAATTACACCCTCACACTTTCCTGTACCCAAGCCACCAAAATCACTTCTAGGTGGCACAGCACCTACTGTCCCACCATCTCCAAGGTTTGATGGTACCAGTTAATCATGATACCATCTGCTGTGATGTTTCCTGATCATGAACATTCAACCATTTTATTTGATTGCTCAATCTTAGTTTTAGGTTTAAGGCACAGGAGTGGATTTTTGGCACAATTTTCTACAACATTAACCTGCATGGATGGAGATTTTTTTTCAGAGGATACCACTGCCCTGAAATCCACACGTCCACCAAACTTCCTAAAAGAAATCCTCTGTTAATTGGAGAGGACCTGAGGACCAGGATTTTCACACCACATGTTACTACCCACCGTGTGGTTTCCAGTTTAATGGTTACGTGTAAAAGCAATAGCTACAGAACGTTCTAGTAAAGTCTCGTCACAGTCACAGGCTGACCGAATGCACCACCAATAAAACCTCAGCATTTCTGGCACGATGTAATGCGGCTTTCGAAGAGCTTCTTGTGTAATTCTTTTAAATTCTTTCTTTTCAGCTCCACCAACACAGTTAGATCATTTCTTGGACTCAGTGAATTCACCTGATATCGTCATAAGATGATTAAAAAATGGCATCAAATGATTATTCTGTTTTACTGTTAGAGTCATTCCATAAAGTTTATGTTCATTAAATGTTTGTTAAATTGATGTTCATTAAAAAAATCTTACCTCATTCTGCTTCTTCAAACACCACGTACCTCTTCATGGTGTGTAAAACTTATATTTTTTTCACTTGTAGATCTGCTCTTCATTAATTTCCCCTCTGCCCCCATTGTGCTTCGCTGCATCTCAGCCTGCTGCTTTCATCCTTCTCTCTCCTTCGTGTCTGGCTCACGTCCAGGCTGTAAACCACACTGAGAGATTTCCTTTCCATCCCTTTCCTTCATCCTCACCCAGCACTGAGGCTCTGCTCCCCTGCCATTGCCCTCACACAGGCTCCGTGAGACAAATATCCTTGCAGTTAATCCTGTTGATGGTGCGTTAGCTGGTCATATTTGATCTTTGCACGTGTGCAGGCCTGATTTGGAGATCGTTCGGAGGCTTCGTGAGAAGAGGCGATGGATGTGAGAGTGCAGGAATTTGATCTGGTTTATTTTTAGTTAGTGATTTTGATCTGGAATTCTTTTGTTGAGAATAATAGATTGGCCAGGTGCAGAGGTGTGAAAGTAAAAGTCTTTGAGTATCTGATTTGAGCAGTACTTGAGTATTTGACTCATATTTAACGTAGGCTCAAGGATGCACGTGTCCTCAACACTGAGACTCATAATTCCTGAAAAAAACAGTTGATTTGTGAGGTTTTATTTTCTAAAATTCAAAACAGATTGTACACCTCAACACTGCATTAACCAAAATCAACACAACTGCCTCTTTAACATGCCAGAACGAAATAAATAATCAACCACAAAAAAAAGACAACGTGGTAAAGCAAACTTCAAAATACATATCTTTAATTAACAAATGAAATGACAGGATTATGTCACAAAGTAGAAGAAACATTAGCATTCAATAGACAAATAAAATGTAAGTAAATATTGGCTCTTGTGCAGAATAAATAAGCTACGGCAGATAAAGCTGGTGTGCAAAAATGTCATCGGTAACGGTCACAGTAACGGTCATTTAAAACAGCATTGAGTAAAACTACATATATTGAATCATAAATGTAGTTGAGTAGAAGTCAAAATTGCTTATCCGAGGTGGTATCAAAAAGCTTCGAGACAAAATCTGCTTATAGGAAATGTATCTGTTTCAGAAGATTTTTTAGCACATTGACTTATGGAGGTCGGTGCTCCCTGTGACTTTGCGTTCAGCCTTGTGCACACAAGGTGAAAAATACATATATATATAAATACAAACATTTTTTAGTCACTAAACATTTGTTTTAATTATGCGGCAAGTCTCAAATCGAACACCAAAATCCGCAATGACGCACACATCCGGCAATTAAAACCTTCCGTGTGGAAACAGCAAAAGTTCCAATTGGTGTCCTGATGATTTACGTCATTTAAAACACTGTAATTACTTTAAAACGTTTACAAGGATATTTTGTCTTCATGCTCTATTTTGAGTTTGGTTTCACTAATAATAAACATACATTTGTGTATTTGTGCACTCTAATGCAAATATTCAGCTCAGAAGCTCCGGATTGTCTGACGTGTTGCTTCCTGTTTCTAGAGGGATGATGTTTTGACCTGGTATTCATTTTATTCAGACAGCAATAATACAAACTCCATGCCTTGATTTGTGTGTAATCGTGTCCATTGGTTGCCTCGCTATCGGCTCGTTCATGTGCTCTTAGGTGAAGACGTATAAAAACACGTGCATACCAGAGTCTCGGTTTTGGCTTGAATTGCGTTAATAAATTTAATTGAAGTGCCGTTAATTATGCTGGATTTATTGTGCAGAGAAAACAGTTGGAATTTTTGCCAGATTTATGCAGGGAATGTTTTCAGCAGCTCATTACAGTAAAATGAGAGAACAGGCTGCCAGAAAAGCAAGGCAAAAAAAAAACAAGAATGTGGTGGATGCTGAATCAGCTGTTTTTATGAGCTGTTTTACGTGGACCAGATTTTATTTTTGATCATGTTTTTATCATTAAGTACCATCCAGAAAGGTATCTGGAAAACAGGTGAGGGATGAATTTGTGTCAGGCTCAGGGCATCTGGATATATACACATACACATACACATACACATACACATACAGAGAGAGAGAGAGAGAGAGAGAGAGAGAGAGAGAGAGAGAGTGAAACATAACGTCTAAAAAGTGTATGATTCAAGGAATGTATTCAAATTCTATAAGTTGTTGATGTTATGATGAAAATGATGTGTTTGTGTGTTATATGTTCTTCACTGCTTTGATCTGAGAGAATTAATGACACAGATCAAGCTGTCTGCCTGGTCACCACTGATCGAGTCCAGATGAAGCATTCTGACAGTCTGGTGCCCCAGAACATGACCCAAAGTGTGTGTGTGTGTGTGTGTGTGTGTGTGTGTGTGTGTGTGTGTGTGTGTGTGTGTGTGTGTGTGTATGTTAAAAAAAGTCCCACAACAAGCAAGCAAAAATAGCAAAATGACATTCGTATACAAAGTAAAAGAGTATTAAAACCGTCCGTGTGGAAACATAGTAAAAGTACCATTTGGTGTCCTGATGATGTACATCATTTAAAACTCCATAATTACTTTAAAACATTTACAATAATATTTTGTCTTCATGCTCTATGTTCAATTTGGTTTTACTAATAAAAAACATACATTTGGCCATAAAGCATCGATATTTGTTCATGCCATGTTTATTAAAGTATTAAAGACTAGAAAAGTATTTAAAGTATTTAAGGTACATATAGAACAGATACAAATCTGCGATTAAGTTGATTAAGTATTAGTGTATATCCAAATGTTATTAATAAACTGTAAATATGTTTATGAATATTTTGTAACTACATTTCTTTCTGTTTATTTGTAGCAGAATTGCTTATGATGTGTCTCTGCCCTGTTTTTTCTTTTTCCATTTTACTACAGGAAACAGGATTCACTCGTTCATCATTAGTCAATCTGGATTCAGATAAACCAGGGCACCAGAAACACACATTCACAACAAGGGGCAATTTATCAGAGCCAATTTACCTACTGGCATGTTTTTTAGAAGGTCCGGGGAAACAACAGAGCTCGTGTAGACATGGGGAGAACATGTGAACCTCTGCACAGACCTAAACTTTAAATGTTCCTGGTTTGCACAACACAGTGTTTCTTCTATCAGGAAAATTAAACATTATTTTTTCCATGAAGAAAGCAACTAAATACAGAGCCATAGAGATTAATATTTGGCCTGGTTTCTCCACTGGGGTTCCCAAGTTCCTGAAGATGTTCCAGTGGAAACATTCGTCCTTCCTCCAGGTCTCTTTCGAACCCTCACTGTATACACTGCTGAAGTACTGAAGCATATGACTGCTGTAAATCAAACATCTGCTGAAAGGCACAAAGGAAATAAGATATCAGCATCCCACAGTACATGTTTACATGACAGCAACTGGAAAAAATGTGTTCACACTGGTTTGTCTTAGTAATTTTGTGAGGACCTGCCAGTGATCTTTTATTCCCAGGGACCTAATTTTTTTAATGCTGCATCACACTGAAACTTTAATCCAGCAAAAGCAAGATTTTTAGCTTTTAACCAGTAGAAAATCAACCTGGACAAACACTTTGTATGCTTTACAAGCTCCTACAGTGTTCACCTGGAATCCTTGGGCCACTTCATGTTCTTCGAGGTCACAAGGTCACCCTTATAGTTTGCCCCATAACAGATCGTTCACAATAACAAGGAGACAGATCTTTTTCTGGCTCTCTCATAAAACACGCTGAAGCTCGGCAGCATGGTGGCGTCGAGGTGACAAACTCCGCTTTCATGCCGTATACATTTCAGCCATTAAGAAGATGATGGTCAGAGCTCTTTAACCTGCCTGAAGGTTCAGGGAAATACGTCTGAAGCAGCAGCTCACACACCATGTAGAATTAAACATCTAAAGGAATAGGTTTTTCTGCAGCTTGTGGACTGCTTGCTACAAAAACAAGATGTGAGGTATTTATATAGATTGCAAAAAAGTGTTATTGCCACAAAATACAGTCAATACAGTAAAAAACACAGTAATATCCAAAATAATTATTTAAACATCTCAAAAAGTGCCATAATTTAAGACAAAGTACATCTTTTAATCAAAAAATAAATAAAAAAAAGAAAAGAAAAAAGAAACACGGTTTAGATTACACCCCCCCCCTTTGTCATAAGAAATGGTTTAACCCGAATCTCCCCCCGCGCGGAAGTTGAAATGGGGAATGGTACTTCCTTAGCAACGGTTGCCGCGTTGTGGAGATTGTAAACAGATTTGTGAAGTTTGAGAAGTTCATTAGCAGCGGCAAAGTTGCAAACTGCAGTCATTTAAAGGTGTTTGTTTTTATTATTATTTATTTGTAAAAGTGGAGGATTTGTTATGGGTTAAAATGCGGATAAGTTTAGTTGTTTGGATTTACATGTTTAAATAAATAATTAAGTGTTATGCGGCTAATTGGAGACTTTAGGTGCCATTTTTATTGTAATTTCCTCTAAAAAGCTTTTCTTTGTTTTATTGTTTAAACACGTTGTGGTGAACCATTACATCTTAGTGTCAATGTGTCAAGTGTCAATAAACCTTTTAGCACTAACTTAAACACAATGCAGTCTGACTTTTCTCATGTGTGTTTCAAGCTGACTGTCAGGAAAATGGACTCAAAAGCAGCTAGTGAAAATCTTCTTCCAGGGTTCGGCAGTTTCCTGCCACACCCTCCTGATAACCCTAGGCCTGAAGAGCACGGGGCAAATCCACTGCAGTACCACAGGAGTAAACAGTCCCCTAGGAGGACATCAGCATCTACACCACATGTATGGGTAAAATCCATCCAACCATAAATCAATGTTTCCCAATACAACATGGTTCCTTGCTGAATGAATAATCCTCCTGTTTGACCTTTGACTTGGAAATGATTTGCTATATTTTAAACACACTGCTTGTAATGTTCTCAGAAAGAGAGGACAGAGATCTCATGATTAATTTCTTCCACTGTAAAATGTGATGTAACATAATAAACATTGTACCTTTGGGATGAATGTGAACACTGACTGCACCCCAGGTCTCCTTACCTACATCAGTACCTGACTTTATCAACACTCTTGTGGCTGATAAACACAAATTCATTTCACTTCATTTTTATTTGTATTGCGCTTTTAACAATGAACATTGTCTCAAAGCAGCTTTACACAGATAATGTACTATATACAGAGAACCTACAGTTAACATAAGAATTATAAATAATCTATCTGACCTCCCCCAGGTAATTATTATTCCTTAATTTAATTTAATTTAATTTAATTTAATTTAATTTAATTTAATTTAATTTACATTTATTGTATTTTATTGTAATTTAATTTAATTGACATTTACATTTACATTTACATTTATTGTATTTTAATTTAATTTAATTTAATTTAATGTAATTGTATTTTATTTTAATATAAATTAATTTAATTTAATTTCTTTTTTCCTTTTTTTGTCTGTTTGTTTGTAGTTTGTTCGTAGTATGGTACCTATTCTAGAAAAAAGGGGAAAAACATTTTTTATTGTATTGCTCTTTATGTTACTGCACTAAAAATAAAGTTGAAAAAAAAAAGATATCACTTGTTTTACTCTCTGTGTGTTTTATTGGACACACAGTTTTCCTGCCTGAATTCTAATTACTGTGCTGTTTGTAGTGTTGTACACAGGGCTCAGGGACCCAGCAGAGTTTGCTGTGGCAGGTCGGCTCTGACACGAACCAAAAAGGTGAAAGTCTTCAAATTCTCATTTTATTTTAATATATAAATTACACATTCGAAATGGGATGTTTTCTCCCTTAGTATTGCACTGGAGCAATGAGTATTATGTAACAGAAATAGAAGTCTATCAAAAAAACACAGTCAAACTGCACAAACCAGACTTCAGTGTGTAGTTGATTGGATTGAATCAGCTTTGGCCCATTCATAATATGCAGATGTTAAAAGTGTTCCACTCGTTTAAAGGCAAACAGATGAAGATTAGATTTACTGACGAAAAAACCTTTTGGGTCAGGTTGATTCCTGGCTGACTTGTTACTCCATTTTTTTTACATCACCTGACTTTTAATTTCTTACTTCTGCTATACCAGAGATTTTGGACCCTGCTGACCTGTTCAGTATCATTCAGAAGGACAGACATGGACCAACCACTCAGACCTGGCAGCAGACAGACTTTCCCTCAGGAGCCTACATGCCTAAAGTACAGATGCCCTACATTTGCTCCCGCGGGCGGTGGCCTCGCAAGCTCGAGATCGAGAAGTGAGAAGAAATAGCAATGATTTAGCCCGACTATGACTTTTTATTATTATGGTTATCAAGGATTTTGATTTTGAGACATGCAATGTAGTAGGATGATTTGAAATAAGATGAATACTGAGTCCTGTAAAGGGTGACATATTCAGGGTTTATACTGGTTGCATCTGACTGTTAAAGTTAGCGCAGATCTACTGAATCCACACACGAGGTCCAGTGCTGAATTCACCCAAGTTCAAAGTTTTTTAATTAAAGGGGTAACAAAACTGTCCTCTTTGGTAAACTATAAAATCTCATGGTTACTTACTAATAAGAGAAAAGCAGTGAAGGTCTTGAGGGTGCTCTTCAAAAATGATCTAAAACAGGTCACACTGTCTGCTTTAAACAAACTGTCCTTATTTATTTTTGTATATAGGCAGAGACGCGAGTATCTAATGTTAGACATCACCCAGCTTTTGGCTGACCTCGGCATTGATTCTAGTCAGCTGGTACCCCGAACCACGAGCAGTGAGAATCAACCAGAGAGCCCACCTGCTGATAACTACCTGCCCCTGGAGGTAAAACTGTTAGTGGTGTCTCTCTGTGTTTCTACAGGATAAGGATTAGTTTTTATGTAATTCATTTGACTTTTCAGATATTTGATAATGAGGAGTTTGACTGCTACACACCTGAGGACTGGCTTGCTCTTGGCTGTGAACCTGGCTCTAGTGACCAAAAACCTGTTCCTGCTATAGCTTTTCTGCTGACTGGTAAAAATATAAATACTTATATTAAAGTATATCAAAGAAGAGTTTCTTTCTCTCCATCTCTCATGCTCTCTTTCTCTTTGTGATCTCTTAGAGGATGGTGGAGAGGAACAGAGGGACAGCACTCCAGAATATGCATGGCAGTCTGTCGGGGTTCTAGGTTACAGCCCAGAGAAGAAGCAGTACATGGTCCAGAAAGCTGATCAGTATGACCGTGTGATAAACAGCGAGGGCAAACCTGTAGTGGGTGGAGCACAAAGAAACAAAGGCAGGTGCCCAAGAGTCTAACTTATACACTACAATCTAGTAGAACTAATTTAAATATAGCAACATTTGACATTTAAAGGTACGGTTAACATTATTTGGCATTATGACATATAAACAAATAAAATGGAGCTTAAACATGCCAAGCAGGTATATGAGGTGGTATCAGAAATTTTCAAGTACTTTATTTATCTGCGTTTACACACTATCACCTTCAAAATAGTCCCCTTGCACAGCAAGTCAGTTCTCCCAGCGTTCCTGTCACTTTTGGAATGTGTCCTGGAAGTCTTCATTCCGAAGCACCTTCTGCGATTTGCGCCGGATCTTTACAGCAGTTTCGAAACGTCTTCGGGAAGAGTGCGAAATCCAAGGGTGTGGAAGTGAGATCATGTTCCTGGCGCGAAACTCACGTGTGAGGAAAGCTGATTGACTGAGTGTTCTAACTTGCTGTCCATGATAATATCGCAGATGTGGTCAAAATAGCTCCAGTTGAACAGCTCCTGATGTACACAGGACGATGTCTTTTGCCACACTGACTTATGAAGATCGGTGCTCCCTGTGACTGCGCTTTGTGCGGCCATGTGTTGGCGTGTTACAAAAACTAGTCTCGAACCACATCGTATGTAAGCAATTTTGAAGGTATAAACATGCACACAAACCTCTTTCTGTCTCTTTGTTCCTCTCAGGTCCTCTCAAGTCGAATCAGTACTGGGTTCCACGTATCCGGTTGCAGTTCTGCGCCGAGGACCCACGTATCTTTGCTCAGAGAGTCCAGTTCGCCTGCAGAGCCAGACAGAAAACCGAGGCTCTGCTGCTCTACCATCTTTCTGTAGACTGCATGCCAGTCCTTGATGGTAGCCTCACTCTTCAATCCTCCATCCTCCAGCACATCAAATCCTTTACCCTCAGCACGCCAGGACTCCGTTTACCTCTGTAAGGAAATAAATGATAGTAAAGTTACAGCTCCAGTAGAAAGTAATTCAGTTTTATAAACATTTACTAATATTTGTTGATTCATAAAGCTCTACGCTCCTGAGTTTTGTACCCACAGAGCCCAACCCTCGCACGCTGGGTTTAAAAAACTGTATAATAATATTAATGCTTGTTCTAATTATATACAGTTGGTTACACAGCGATCTTGTGCTTCATATACAAATGTGTGGTCTGTTTCAGTTAATATAATGCGTGTGTTTTTCTGCATGAAACAGTCTGCAGACCCACATGGAGTGTCTGGAGAAAGAGGTTCACCTGGAGTATTCTCGCACCATTAACCGGATGACCTTCAATAAGCTTGTGCAGGCCAACCCCGAAGAGTTCACCGGCATTACACTGCCTGAGGAAGAGCCAGATAGAGTAGCCAACAAAGGTCTGTGTGTGTGTGTGTGTGTGTGTGTGTGTGTGTGTGTTGTATGGACACTTGGACATGTATCTATAGGCATTGTCTCTCTCTTGTGGAACACTGATGGCACGTTCTTGTACACGTTTAGGTTCTGTGTCTGTACCCGAATACCCATTTGAGATGAACCGTGACAAGTTCACCTTTAGATCCCTGCTCACTAAGCCAGAAGTGATCTCTGCTTTGACTTACATTAGAGTTGAGTGTAACAGGGTGGAAGCCATGAGCCTCTTTCATGTCGCCTTTAGCAAGCCTCTACGCCTGGAAGAGTTTGAGCTGACACAGTCACAGCTGCACACCCAGGTAACACTACACATAGATACATATTTACACTGAAATGCAAAGACTGTGCTTCATGATATGTATATTAGGACTGTCGATCGATTCAAATTTGTAATCGTGCAACTTTCGCACATTTGTATCTGTACTAAATGTACCGTAAATTAATGCTCTGTGTCTAAACCGAAGAAATTAAAGTAAACTATCTACCATATTAAAATGCAGACCATCATATTTTTCTATTGCTTCGTATTGCATTGTGTTAAATCGAATCAAATCAAATCAAACTCGGAACGCACTTCATCGTAATACCGGTGAATCATATTGCATTGGTCACTGCCTCATATGCATATTAATGTGCATATATATATATATATACACCTTTACATTTATTTCACTGTCTTGACGTCTCACCCTTCAGCTGCAGCTTTTCCTGCACGAGACCTGGGTCTCCGATCTGTGTCACGGGATCGACTCCAGCCTTCGTGATGCCGGGCCTGGCTGGTACAACCTAAACGAGTCATGCTGGCAGATGTACTGCATGTCTAAAATGTGTCAATTGATGACGCAGATACGCTACAGGCTGCAGGACTGCTTGCGATTCTTGGTGCAGGACTCGCTCAGCAGCCTGGCTCAAGTGCTCTTGGACGCCTGCCACAGTGTGCTAAACTGCCCCGAAGACCTCACCTGGGGTGCTGACCTCATCCACAGTCCCTACAAGTGAGACAGTGTGCTTTTAGCTTACAGATTAGTGTTGCATGTTGAAAAACATGTGCTAAAATGAGAGGGAAAAGTTGACAGAAAGACTTTGTATCTCTAGAGATTTTTTTAAATAAATTTCAGAATGCTGCTGAAGATACATTGTCAGCCAGATGTTCCACATTTAATCAGAGTAGTGAAGTGAGAGTAGAAAAGGAACATGAATTAGTAGAGCAGAAACACCTATTACACCTAGAATACCTTGATATATAAAATGATATTCTTGACTTTGTTTCTTTACAGACCAAAGAAGAACCCTTTGTTCCATGTGGACCTGATCCTTGACCAGTCCGGGGTCCATTACAGCACCCCACTAGAAAACTTTGAGACCTCCATCATCAGTTTATTAGACAAAGGCATCCTCTGCACTCATAAGCTTCCTCAGCTGGACAAGGTCTCCCACACATCACTGATCATTTGTCAGTGCCATAGACTGCATCACTGATGTAACTCCATAAACTCATCTCTGACGTTCTCTGACTCTCTCTCTGTCCGTCTTAGTTCATCATGAAGAACTTGTTTATCACTGGTGTTCCACTGTTGGAGTCAGTATGTCTGTGGGAGCCAGCAGTGAATGAGCTGAGAGAAAGAGTGAGAAATGCCCTGCGCCAGGCCGTCGTTCCTCTCCAAGCCTACGCCCGTGAATACGAATGTCACCTCGAGCTTCAAAACTCCGACATCAACACCTTTCTAACGTACACCTCAGTTTAAATCACACCAAGACTGCTTATTCCTTTTTTAGACTTGAACTAGTAGTCTAAAAGTTGATATAAATATGTGCCTCATTACGTTTAACATGCAGAAAATTATGCAGCTTGTTAATACTGCTTACATCTGCGTGTGTGTTTGCTAGACTTCACAGTCAGGAGAACTGCACTCCTCTGGAGATGAAGGAAGAGGTCCTGAGGCATCTTAAGGAGAAAGAGATTTTGGAACGCTCCCTCCCATCCACCATCGTGATCGGGCCTTTCATGGTTTACGTACAGGGCGTGAGAAAGAGCCTCTCTAAGAAACGTAGTGCTTTAGCCAACGCCGTTATCGGGCGCTTTGCTCTCAGGCTTCGCAACCTACTGGAGGAGGCACGTTTCACAATACCGCACTATACATGTTCACAGTTTCACTTCGGGAGGTCTATAGTTTTAAATGGTGCCCTGGTGAACCAAAGGCTGCTTTGCAGGAAAAACCTTTTTATTTTTTATTGTGTTCTTTCAGGCGTGTGAAGAGTGTAAGAAGATCACCAGGAAGCTGGATGAGAAGCCAAGCAACATTGAGGAGCTGGTAGAGCAGAGAGACTGGATAAAGCAGATCCCAGATCAGTTAAAATCCTATGAGGTAGAATGCACACAGCACTAAGTAAACTGGACACTTAGTATATATTCAACTGATCATAATGACAGTTGTAGCGTTCATTTCTTGTCTCTAATGCTGAAATTCATTGACAGCAAGTCCTGTCCAAACTCTTGGCTGACTATGAGGTGATAGATGAGTTCTTCTACAATCTCCCCGATGAGGATTTTAACGGAAAGTAAGTAGTAGTTTAGATTTACTTAGGCTTAAGCATTGGATTTTCTTTTTATACCGATGCTAATGATGCTAATGTTTTTGGCATACGCAGATGGACAGCAATGGCTTGGCCACACAAGATCCTCAGTCAGATTGAAACTGTGAACCAGCAGCATAAAGAGGATGAGGAGCGCTTCCAAAAGATCCAGCTTGTTGACCAGAGCAATTTCCAGGAACATCTGGACTCTCTAGAGGTCAAAGATTTGTTTTTCTGTACCCATGATCTAGAGAAAAGGCTCTTCAAGAGTTACTTTGTTAAAGTCTGCATGTGTGTGTGTGTCTGTGTGTTTTAGGTGATGGTCGCAGGCTTTTCTACCTCATTAGACATCAGCCAGGCCCATGAATTGGCAAATGAGGTGCGTCGGGTTTCAAAGCAGCTGAAGGAGTGTCAGTCCATGGCTCAGGTTTACAACAACCGTGAACGTCTCTTTGGCCTCCCCCTCACTAACGTACGCTTCTGCACACGCATCATGAGCACACCAGATTAGAATAGTTCAATTCCAGAACACTTTTTAGTAAACTTTGCTAGCTTATAACTCCAGAAATCCAATGTTTGCCGAAAAATGTGTGTAATCTACATTCGTGTATTATCTGTGGACCAGTATGAAAGGTTGCAAAAGCTCAGTCGAGACTTCCAGCCTTTCCGGGACCTCTGGACGACTACGTCTGACTGGCAGCGTTGGCACGAGAGCTGGCTAAATGATCCGCTGACAAATATCGACCCAGAACAGCTGGAGCGCAATGTCAGCGATTCCTTCAAAACCATTCACAAGTGTGTCAAAATGTTCAAAGACATACCATGTAAGTCAAGCATTTATCCGTCTACGACATACTTCGAAGAAAAGCTATTTTTATTTGTTTTAAATTTACATTTTCTTGTCACAGCCTGTCAGGATGTCGCTTCCTTTGTCCGTGGCATGATTGAGCAGTTCCAACCTAACATCCCCTTGATCCAGGGCATGAGGAACCCAGGCATGCGCAGTCGCCACTGGACCCTGCTGTCCGAACGACTCAACATGGACGTGATGCCCAAACCGAACCTAACGTTCACCAAATGCCTGGAGCTCGGATTGTTTCAGCATGTAGAAGAGATTTCACAAATTGCAGAGGTGGCTGGCAAAGAATACGCCATAGAACAGGTACAGAAAAAGCTTTATATAATTTATATCGTAGAAAGACGTTTGGACCGTTGTGTCTACAATGAAACAAACAACCAAACAATGTATAATTTCTTAATTAACATTAGTTAAGATTGATGGTTGTGGTTATTTAATTATATATATATATATATAACTGACATACCTTTGGCATATATACAGGAAAATAAAACCTCAAGTTGGTGTGATGTGCAATTACCACCTTGAAGTGATTCTTTTCTGATATACTGATTTTCCAATAGCGACAGTACATTTTGAGCAATTTGTTGCCATTCGTCATTCAGAAGAACGAATCGTCCTGATTTGTTCATTTCCTACTGGAACCACATGGGCAAAACATCGCTAAATCCCCACAGGTTATGTACAAGTAACAGAATTGAGTCGTTCAATTCTCGACTCTTCCAGTCTGAGTCGTTTGTTTTTTTTTTCACGTGACTCCTAAAAACGCTATTCAGTGCATTACACAGGAAACAGACTTGTTAGTTCACCTCTAGCATGAGTCGTTGATTATTTTGTCAAATGACTCCCAAAAACGCTATGAAGGTGAGTAACGGATGAAAGGAACGAAATTAAGTTAATGACTCAAAAAATAATCGATAGTTTTGATGAACGAGATTCAAGGAACCAAGTCATTGAAATGATCCGATTTTCCAATCAATATGTTCCAATACCTTGTCATTTCTATGAAACTAGAAAGCACAACACCTTATGTCATGCAGAGTCCCTGCAGTAAAGGGTGCAGCAACATCTCCTTGCAGAAACTATAGACATGGTTATTTATTTTGATTTGCCAAGAAAACATTTTTAATTCATTTATTATTAGAGTTAGATTCCTTTTTTTTTATTATTAATCAACACTTTCAGAGCTACAAATTTAACAGTACAATTGTATGTCCATTATTTCATTTCACACATGGTGTGTGTGTGTGTGTGTGTGTGTGTGTGTGTGTGTGTGTGATTAGGCTCTGGATAAGATGATGAGTGAGTGGTCATCGATCACGTTTGAGATCTTGCCGTATAAGGAAACGGGCACCTATATCATGAAGAGTCCCGACGAGGCATCCCAGCTACTGGACGACCACATCGTGATGACCCAGAGCATGTCCTTCTCGCCCTACAAGAAAACGTTTGAGGAGCGAATCAGCACTTGGGAGAGTAAGCTGAGGATAACTCAGGTATAACCAAAATGTTTAACATCACCCCAATTTTTAATTCTAATTCACCCCCCAAATTCGAATCCTCAATCTCTCCTCACCACATTTTCAATTCACTCTTATTGGCAGGATGTGCTGGAGGAGTGGCTGACCTGCCAGCGTTCCTGGCTCTACCTGGAGCCCATCTTTAGCTCCGAAGACATCAACCGACAACTGCCTGTTGAGGCGAAGAGATACCAGACCATGGAGCGCACCTGGAGGAAAGTGATGGAGACTGCGCACAATAACAGACAAGTAATCACGCTCTCTCCGGCAGCTTCCATTTTAACTTGAATATACCTGTGTGCATTTTTTAGAGAAAGTCTTTGTTAATGTGTGTGTGTTTTAGATATTTGTCTGAGTATGTTTTTAACTGTGCATAAATATATGGGATGTAGCTATAGCTTTGGGTAAGAGGATTTAATTCTGTGTGTGTGTGTGTGATATCTCATGTGCAGGTAATTAAGGTTTGCCCGGAGCAGACTTTGCTGAATAATCTGAGAAACTGCAACACATTGCTGGAGCAGGTGCAGAAAGGGCTGAGTGAATATCTGGAGACCAAACGAGGGGCTTTTCCCAGGTCAGCAATTCAATAACTGTTACTTTAACTGTACATTAACTGAGAAAACACTGATGTATGTAAGAATACAATAATTTACAGGGTGGCATGAAGTTAGTTCCTGTTACTGCTTATGAATATACTATCGCTATATACAGTTGTTTCATCAAAGATGTCCTTCTAAGTCAATAAGGCTAAAAATCGATGGTGATTATAAATGATATTCTACAATATTATTTATTTTCATTTAGTTTGGGCCGATCTGCACTAATATTTCTGCTTTCTGGATTTCAGATTCTACTTCTTGTCTGACGACGAGCTGTTGGAGATTCTTTCTCAGACCAAAGACCCGACAGCAGTGCAGCCCCATCTACGCAAATGCTTCGAGAACGTTGCACGGGTCAGTGCGCCACACATACACACAATTTCAATGTTGTTAAATCGACTCTATCACAGTTTTTTTTATTTCGCAATGCCGTTTTGTGTAATGTACAGCTTCAGTTCCAACCCGACCTGCAAATCACACACATGTACTCCGGAGAGGGCGAGGAAGTCCAGCTGTTTCTGCCTGTGTGGCCTACTGGGAATGTGGAGGACTGGCTATGTGAGGTGGAGAAGTCCATGAAGCTGAGTCTGCGTGATAACATTGAGCGTTCCCTCAAGGTTTATCCAGAGGTCAGTCTGTCAGTGAATAGACAGAGTTCTTGTTATTAGTAAATTATTATATAAATTTGTGCATTGACCTTTTTTGCTTTGACTAGGAACCCCGAACTAAGTGGGTGCTGTCGTGGCCAGGGCAGGTGGTGATTGCTGGATGTCAGACTTTCTGGACTGCAGAAGTTTCAGAGTCTCTGGAGAAGGGTGACCTTGCCAGCCGCTTGTATCCTCAGCTTCAAACACAGGTGTGATGAGAGTTCAGTTCTTAGTATTATTAATGTGTTTTTAATGAAATATGTACATGAGCTTACACTGATGGTTGTTTGTGTACGTGTGTTTTTATATGTCAAGCTGGGAGACTTGGTGCAGCTCGTGCGAGGCCGACTGTCTAGAATGCAGAGGGCTATTCTCTCGGCTCTCATCGTGATCGAGGTACACGCTAAAGAGGTGGCTGCCAAACTGGTGGACGAAGCAGTGGCCAACGTCAATGACTTTGAGTGGATCAGTCAACTCAGGTCAGAAGATTTCCTAACATAGTGGATTTTACTGGTGGAAATTTTGCTTATTAGGATTGATGGCAATAATACAAGTAACACACCATTTATGTGTTTATGTGTTGGTAGATATTACTGGTTGAAAGATGATCTCTACATCAGGGCGGTAAATGCAGAATTCCTTTACGGTTATGAGTATCTCGGTAACTCTGGGCGACTTGTCATAACACCTCTGACTGACAGGTAGTAGAAGTAGAAGATCCATATGGCAGACACACACCAGAAGTGGTTTTTGTTTCTAATTATACATCCTGCTTTTTTATCTCACCCAGGTGTTACCTGACCCTGACTGGTGCTCTGCACCTAAAGTTCGGAGGTGCTCCAGCGGGTCCAGCCGGCACGGGTAAAACCGAAACCACTAAAGACCTTGGTAAAGCGCTGGCCATCCAGACTGTTGTCTTCAACTGCTCCGATCAGCTAGACTTCCTCGCTATGGGAAAGTTTCTCAAGGGTCTGGCCAGGTTAGACACACATACTTGGTGCTGTGTTTAAAATGCTGGTCAAATATGCATTATATGTGGTTTACTGTGTGCCTGTTTGTTTACAGCTCTGGAGCCTGGGCGTGCTTCGATGAATTCAATCGAATCGATGTAGAGGTGCTTTCAGTGGTGGCTCAACAGATTACCACTATCCAGAAGGCCCAGCAGCAGAGAGTGAGTGGAAAAGCACTATAAGCTTTTAAGGTGAGAATCAGATATTTATCTAAACTGTGTGTGTGTGTGTGTGTGTGTGTGTGTGTGTGTGTTTAGGCGGAGACATTTGTGTTTGAAGGAACAGAAATCCCATTGGTCCCCTCCTGTGCTGTCTTTATTACAATGAACCCAGGCTACGCCGGCCGAACTGAACTGCCTGACAACTTAAAGGTACGCCTCCATGTCTCATTCCGTATTTACTCAAAATTCAATAATCACCTCCATGCTACAGTTTAACATTTCACGGTTAAAGTTAAAATGATATTATGTACTGTCCTGCAGGCTCTGTTTCGTCCCGTTGCCATGATGGTCCCAGACTACGCCATGATTGCTGAGATCTCTCTGTACTCCTTTGGATTTAGTGATGCAAAAGTCCTCTCCAAAAAGATCACCAGCACCTTCAAGCTGTCCTCTGAACAACTCAGTTCTCAGGTCTCATCCTCTATATGCATGCATAAAGTGTGAATGTCGTGTGTTGTTGTGTTGTTTTTTGTTTTTTGTATATGAATTGTGTTTTTGTTGTGTCTTCTGCAGGATCACTATGACTTTGGTATGAGAGCGGTGAAAACCGTGATCTCTGCTGCAGGAAACCTGAAGCGAGAGAACCCCGAAATGGATGAGGTCAGAATTGTTTTACATTTATCTTATAAAAATATACAATAAACCCATTAAATCTTTATGGCTACATCCGTAAAGTCAGTTTTCTTCTATGGAAAAATTCATACACACAGAAGTAACATACACCTACTTCTCCTGCAGGAGCTGATCTGCCTGCGTGCTATCAGAGACGTCAACGTACCCAAGTTCCTGCAGGACGACCTCAAGCTGTTCAACGGCATTGTTTCTGATCTGTTCCCAAAGATCCGAGAGGAGCCCATCAACTACGGGACGCTGGAGGACTCGATACGTAACGTCTGCAGGAACAAGTGCCTGAAAGATGTGGATGGTGAGACTTTTGGGTTCGGTCAGAAATTGGTTCAAACTGACAGATAAAATATAAGTTCTGACATTATTATCTGTGGATTATTTTTTTTTTCCCAGGTTACATCACAAAGATTATTCAGCTGTATGAGACCACCGTGGTGAGACATGGCTTGATGCTGGTTGGACCGTGCGGCTCGGGCAAAACTAAGGTGACTCCAGTTACTTCAAATACGTTTGGCCTCTGGAGATAAACAGATATTTATAGGTTTTCCCAACTATCACTATAGAAACAAGGTCCTGGATTACATTTCCTTAAAACTATAACACAGGAGAATATATTCTTACATCGTCACAAAACCAACGAGTCAGTGCAAAACTTTTTCTTTAACCATAGAATGTAAAAACAAAAAAGAAAAAAGAAAAAAAAGAATTATAACTACAGTGTTAAAGGTTTTACCAGAAGTTTTTATTCCTAAAAGGCTAAAATGATGAAAAGAAAACTATTTCTCCATCTCCTGCCTGAGCATGTCTTAACAGGCCAAACAATAAAAAAAATAAACAAAAAAATAAATACAGAAATGTCAGCACTGCATGCAGAATTCTTTTAGAATCACAATATCTTTCCACAAAGACTTTACTATTAACTCCTCCTTCATCTCGGAGGTCATCAAACCATGCTTTTTTGCTTGCGTCTATTAGTGCTACGAGGTTCTGGGGGCGGCCATGACGGCTCTGCAGGGTCAGCCGTCGGTCAGTGGTGGAGTGTACCAGCCTGTTCAGACGTACGTCCTCAACCCAAAGTCCATCACCATGGGGCAGCTGTATGGAGAGTTCGACCTGCTTACGCACGAGTGGTGAGTCTTTAATGGAAATGCCGACCTTCTTGATGAACACGAAAGTGAGTGAAGAATAAAGTATAGTATGTGAAACGGCTAACAAGTTCCTCCTGTCGAACTCAGGACGGATGGCATCCTGTCTTCGCTGATCCGCACCGGAGCTGTTGCGATGGATGAGGAGAAGAAGTGGTACATGTTTGACGGGCCGGTGGATGCTGTTTGGATCGAGAACATGAACACCGTGCTCGACGACAATAAGAAGCTGTGTTTAAGCTCTGGGGAGATTATTAAACTTACAGATGTGGGTTCATTCACTTTTTTAGCAGATTTACTAGTATTTCAACTTCAGCTGTGGATTTGACCTCTTTATATATGTATAAGTGATAATAGTCAAGCTCTTTGATGTTTCTTAGTTTCTAAGTAGATAAATATTATCCTGTCCTCCCTTTGTGTCCAGGTGATGACTCTGATGTTCGAAGTGCAGGACCTGGCTGTGGCCTCCCCCGCCACAGTGTCCCGCTGCGGGATGGTGTATTTAGAACCCAGTATCCTGGGACTGTCGCCATTCACCGAATGCTGGTTACGAAACATCCCTAAGCCTCTACAAAAACACGCCCAGCAGCTCGACTCTCTCTTCACACGATTCCTGCAGGTCAGAAATATACTCTCATTTCTCATGTACAGAGCAGAGAAACTATACATCCACGGATAAGGAATGAATATATAAATAAGTATATGAGGTATATATGTATTGTAATACATTTTCCCAAAGGATTCTATCACGTTTGTGAGGAAGTCAGTGACTGAAGTGATTAGTTCGATGGACAGCAACCTGACTTGCTCTTTACTCAAACTGCTGGACTGCTTCTTCCAACCATTCGTCCCACGAGAGGTGCGTTGGCAGCATTTTGGTTTTAATACACAGCGTACACGAGCATTTTTTAACAGACTACTCTTTATGTGGGTGTGTGTGTAGGGAAAGAGGATTCCTCCTCAGGTGGGCCGTGTCGGCGAGCTGATTGAGCCGTGGTTTATTTTTTCTCTGGTATGGAGCGTGGGCGCCACAGGAGATGCTGCTAGCTGCCAACGCTTCAGCGCCTGGCTAAGAGACAAGATGACACAGGAAAAAGTACTTAATCCCGATAATTCTTCCTTGACATATAAACTGTTAAATGGAATGAAGTGCAGTGAGACTTCGAGTGTCATTTCAGTGCAATATTTGTAGAAAATTCAGTGCACTAGTTATTACATACTAAATTTGACTGCATCTATTTATTAAAAAAACGCAGAGTGGATAGCAGCTGTTTAAACTGTTTGTTTTTTGTAGATTCAGTTGTGCTTCCCAGACGAAGGACTTGTGTATGATTATCGACTGGATGACGCAGGCATCAGTCTTTTGGAGGAAGATGATGAAGATGCCAAAAGAAGGGAGGTGAGGAGGCTCTCTATATACTCGTAAACATTCAGACTTTACATGCAGGAATGAAATTACATATTACATAATATACATATTCGTGAAATTATTCACTGCATTGTTTCTGAAATCCTGCCAGGTGCAATGGGTCAACTGGATGGAGTACGCCAGCAAAGTTGTCATCACCCCAGAAACGAGCTACGCGGACATCATCGTGCCCACCCCAGACACAGTGCGCATGTCCTTCTTGTTAGACATGCTTCTGTCCAATAAGAAGCCAGTATGTGGAATTCTTTCATATAAATCAAAAGATGGATGTAGATTTGTTTATTTGTAATGTGGTGTATTAGCATGGCATGTATCCTTGTTAATATGAGATAGAAAGAGAACAGAAATGAAAGATTGCGTTTTTTTATTTTTTTATAGGTGCTGTGTGTCGGTCCGACTGGCACGGGCAAAACCCTGACCGTGTCTGATAAGCTGCTGAAGAACATGCCGTCTGAATACATCACACATTTTCTCATGTTCTCTGCCCGCACCTCCGCCAACCAGACACAGGACTACATCGACAGCAAACTAGACAAGAGGTCTGCTTAACTTTAGCAAAGGAACCAGATATAAAGCATTCATGAAAGTTATATGTGATCGGTTTAATTCAATACCCAGCACTTCATACGGCGTCAGGTTTTGGATAAAACATTGTCGACTGTTATGCTTGTGTGTACTAGGAGGAAAGGTGTTTTCGGTCCGCCGCTGGGAAAATACTTCATCTTCTTTATAGATGACCTTAACATGCCCATGCTGGAGACGTACGGTGCCCAGCCACCCATCGAGCTCCTGCGCCAGTGGATGGACCATGGGGGCTGGTATGACCGAAAGCAGATAGGTGAGCAGATTGCTTTAAAATTCATAAACACACAAGGACACCCATCTTGTGTATCTACACAGGCTTTCTTATAACATGAGTACATTATGTTTACCAGGAACATTCAAGCAGTTGGTAGACATAAATTTTGCATGTGCCATGGGTCCTCCTGGTGGAGGCAGGAACCCGATCACCCAACGCTTCACACGCCACTTCAACTACCTCTCGTTCACTGAGATGGAGGACTCTAGCAAGAAAAAGATCTTCACCACTATCCTGGGCAGCTGGATTGGTGAGTTGAGCAGTATACAGTATATATCAGTATATATTGATAATAAAGTACCTTCAGGCTGCACCCGCGTTCTTTATTAGTACTGAAGTGTAATTTTTGTCGTCTTGCGAATCTTCAGAAAAGATTCCTGAGCTGATGGCGCTGAATGAGAACCTAGTGGATGCCACTATTAAAGTGTACGCCACCATCACTTCTGGGCTTCTGCCCACTCCAGCCAAATCCCACTACACATTCAACCTGCGTGACCTGTCCAAAGTCTTCCAGGGGTTGCTCATGGCTGAAGCTGGAAAGATCCAGGTAAAGAAAACACATCTGGAATTACATGGAACGTGGTGTTTGAGATTGGCTGAAAGAAAGGAGCTTCTTACAAGCACTTTAAAGTTATAATATTTTAACCACAGTGCCTGTGTCTTGACCTAGGACAAGGCCCAGCTCCTCCGGTTATGGTACCACGAGAGCTGCCGGGTGTTCCAGGACAGACTTGTGAATCAGGAGGATAGGGACTGGTTCGATAAGCTACTCCAGGAGTGCATCGAGGAGTTCGACTGCAATTTCCAGGAGGTGGTACCCTGCCAACCGGTCCTCTTTGGTGACTTTATAAACCCTGGTAGTGATACCAAAGTGTATCAGCTCATCGAGGACAAGGAGAAGGTTGGACCCTCACTGTTATCTCAGTATTTTTATCTCAGTATTAAAACAGCACAGATTGTCTTTGAAGGTACTATTTTGATATGCTTTTTTTTAAATGCATTTCTTTCTTTTTCTTTCAACATCCCTTTGCCTTATTTTCAGCTTTCTAGAGTAATGGAGGAATACATGGATGACTATAACCAGATCAGCACCACTAAGATGAAGCTAGTTCTCTTTATGGACGCCATCCAGCACGTCTGCCGTATATCACGCATTCTTCGTCAGCCGCTGGGGAACGCTCTTCTGTTAGGAGTCGGTGGCAGCGGGCGCCAGTCCCTCACCAAACTCGCCTCGCACATGTAAGAGACAAATCGAGATCGCACAGGTTTTTCTCTCGAGTACATATGGAGTAGGAACACACATGCAGACGGTTACATCCAGCTTCTGCACAAAAAAGACTTAACATTTTTTTTTTCAAAGCAGAAGCATTAATACACCAGCAGTCATTAAAAAGTCATTATAGTTTCATATCTAAGCACTAAGTAAATGTGCAGGATCCCACAAGTCATTATTATGGTGAGAACAAAGAAGGCATGTATGGGAAATTGAAGCCAATTAGTGTTATTACTGGTCACAGATAATGTAAAGCAGCTCCTATTATACAGCGGAGGACCTAATGATGTGGTCACACATGTTGGACATTAGAGGTTAAAGTGCTGATAGGGTTTCCTCGTCGTATTTCGACGCATGTGAATGCACACACACTGCAAATTACCATCTGCTATTACGCTGCCCACATGGAAAAGCACGGCTTGTGACAATGCCTATTGGTACATTTACTAATCTGTGTTTTTTTTTTTATTCGGCTCAGAGGCTTTTATAGTTACTCTTTATTTTGACGTTTTCAGTGATAGAAAGTCTCTGTGCATTCTAGAATTTCCAGAAGGTTTTTTTTATTTTTCAAGAATTCAATTGTATTTCAGAAGAATTGTATTTGAACATCATGCATGCTTAAATGTCATGCTATGCTGTTTTGTTACACAACTCTGATTGTGTTGTGTTCTTTTGTGCTATAAGATCAGACTACGAGTGCTTCCAGATCGAGCTATCAAAGAACTACGGAGTGCCGGAGTGGAGGGAGGACATTAAGAATATCATGATGAAGGCCGGTCTCAACGACGTTCAGATCACCTTCCTCTTTGTCGACACCCAGGTAAAGTTTAAGGCTGAATAAGCTGAAAGATTTTAATCAGATGAAAACACTGAAAAAAACTTGTACTCATGCGTGCTGCTTTTCAGATCAAAAGCGAGACGTTCCTGGAGGACGTTAATAACATCCTGAACTCGGGCGATGTGCCAAACCTGTACAGTGGAGACGAACAGGAGAGGATCATGATAGCCATGAAGCCCGTGGTGCAAGAACTCGGCATGCAACCAACGAAGGCCAACCTCATGGCCGCCTACGTCAGGAGAGTCCGCAGCAACATCCACACCGTGCTGTGCATGAGGTTTGCCCGCTCATCAAACATTCTTTAGGGAACTAATCCGACAAATATATTCAAATATTGGACTAGTGTTAGTTAGTTTTCTCAGTGTATAACAAATTAGGGGTTGCCAGATTCATTAATTTTACTTCTGGCATTATATGTCACATAAATAATTGAATGTAATCAAGTATTACAGTGAAATATCCTTAACTGCATCTGTGTCTCCTATTCAAGTCCGATAGGTGAAGTATTTCGTGCCAGACTCAGGCAGTTCCCCTCTCTGGTCACATGCTGTACTATTGACTGGTTCAGCGCCTGGCCAGAGGAGGCCTTGCAGTCTGTTGCAGCATCCTTTCTTAATGATTTACCTGAACTGGAGGCCAGTCCTGCTGCCATGCATGGCATGGTGAGAGAAAGTGTTTCTGTGTGTGTACGTATAGTTTGTGTGCGGCATATAAATTAAATAGCGTGCAAACGATATCCTCTGTTTTTAGACTGCGATGTGTGTAGAGATCCACGAGATGGTGGCTCGGAAGTGCGAACAGTACCGTGCCGAACTCTCCCGCCATAACTACGTCACACCCAAGAGCTACCTGGAGTTGCTAAGTATCTTCTCAGCCCTGATTGGCTGTAAGAAGCAGGAACTGCATTCGGCTCGCCAGAGGATGAAAGTGGGACTGGACAAGGTGACCTCAATGTAGACAAAACGGTTTGTTATAAGGCGAGTTTTCACATTCTGACTCTGTGGTGTAACGTCTATGTGTCCTGTGTGTGCATGTGCGTGTTGTAGCTCTTAAGCACAGCTGAGGATGTAAGTAAGATGCAGGAGGAACTGGAAACAATGAGGCCTCAACTGGAAGAAGCAGCCAAAGACACCGTCATCACCATGGAAAAAATCAAGGTATTTTACATCTTTATATAATACATTGAATAATTTAAATAATGTATTATTGCCGGGATTATATATATTTATATAATGTGTGTGTGTGTGTGTACATAGCAAGACACACTGGTTGCAGAGGAGACCCGTGTGGCAGTACAGGCCGAGGAAGCGAAGGCATCTGAGAAGGACAAGGTAGCCAGTGCATACGCTGCAGATGCCCAGCAAAACCTTGATAAAGCTCTGCCTGCGCTGGACGATGCATTAGCCAGCCTCAAATCTCTCAACAAGAACGATATCACTGAGGTGATGCTCAATCCTTCCAAAAATCTCACATTGCAATTTAACAGGTCAAAATGTACAGTTGATCTTTAACTTTCGCCATATTTAAAATGTGTGTGTGTATGTGTGTGTTTTGTGTTGTCCAGGTGAGGGCGATGCAAAGACCCCCCCAAGGTGTAAAGCTGGTCATCGAGGCAGTCTGCATCCTGAAAGGCATTAAACCCAAAAAAGTAGCTGGAGAAAAGCCAGGGAGCAAAGTGGATGATTACTGGGAACCCGGGAAAGGAATGCTGCAGGATCCTGGGAAATTCTTAGACAGTCTGCTGAAGTTTGACAAGGTAACACCAAAGTCCACACACGCACACACACACACACACACACACACACACACACACACACACACACTCACACTACATCCTGCAAATTTGTAAGAATTTCCTGCATTATATAGTGTAGTGTTGTGTAGTGTGTAGTGTATTATAGTGTAATAATGTGTAGTATAGTGTAGTGTTGTGGAGTATAGTGTAGTGTATTATAGTGTAATAATGTGTAGTATAGTGTAGTGTTGTGTAGTATAGTGTAGTGTGTAATGTAGTGTTGTGTAGGATAGTGTAGTATTTCTGTCTGTCTGTCTATCTGTCTCTCTCTCTCTCTCTCTCTCTTTTTCTTTCTCTTTCTCTCTATAATTTATACTATATTTTCTATAGCTGTACTTGTGCTTTGATCACACTTCCTTTAATTTGGAATAAGCCGTGCACATGCCTATCAATCTGATCCTTGTGTACCTTCTGAACTTACCTGTCTGTTTACTATGACATATTTTAAACACCACGATTGAGTGCGTTTGGGGAAAAAATCTATCGTTTTCATCATTTCTTCAGGACAACATTCCAGATCCTGTGATCAAGTTGCTGCAGCCGTACATAGACAACGAGGAGTTTCATCCAGCTGCCATAGCTAAAGTCTCCAGGGCCTGTACATCCGTCTGTCTGTGGGTGCGCGCTATGCATGAGTACCATTTTGTGGCCAAATCCGTGGAACCCATACGGGTGAGAACTTGCATCACATTGCTGCCCCCTGCGGGACATATATTAGTACTGCAATATTTTAAATGTGTGTTGTATGTGTTTGAGCAGAAAGCCCTAGCTGCGGCCCAGGAGGACCTGGAGGTAACTCAGAATATTCTGAAGGAGGCCAAAGGAAAGCTTGAGGCGGTCGAGGAGGGCATTGCAGCACTGCAGGCCAAGTATCAAGAGTGTCTAGCCAAGCGTGACGAGCTTGAGAGCAAGTGCCAGCTGTGTGAAAACAGACTGATTCGTGCAGACAAGGTGAGCTGGGACAAGAACAAGCACACACCTGTATCCTTTTCACCAAACACACATTGGTACAATTTATTCGGACAACACACATCTCTTCAGTTAAGTGATACAACAAGATCAAACAGGGCCAACAAATAGATCTAACTTCACCCCCACAACCTATGGAATGAGTGTTTCATTGTTTTAGCCCCTGTGTTTAGTGTGTACATGCTAAAGCCACATGTTTCACAAGAAAATCTGTGTGTGTGTGTTTTAGCTGATTACTGGTCTTGCCGATGAGAAGGTGCGCTGGAAGGAAACAGTGCTGCATTTGGAGTACCTGGTGAATAATGTAGCTGGTGATGTGCTGCTGTCTGCAGGATACGTCGCCTACCTCGGACCTTTTACAGTGAGTATGCATGCACGTGTTCCGTGCGTGTACGTGTGCTGCGTAACGTGTTAACGCCTTGAGGTATACATGAGTGTAGATGCACACAGCTGGGTGTTTATATCGCTTTTAAAAGTGTGTGTGTGTGTGTGTGTGTGTGCATTCTCCAGGGGGAGTATCGGGCGTCCATGTTTGAGGAGTGGCTCCGTGGTTGTAAGGATCGGCAGGTCCCTCACACATCCGAGCCCAGCCTCATCAACACACTCGGAGACAGAGTCAAAATCCGTTCCTGGCAGGTCAGAACCACACACACCTTCTCAAGAACTCGCAACAAAATTTGCAATGTTACTGATTTTGCTGTTTGTTTGTTTTTTTCATTTCATCATCTGCATCCACTACTTTTGTTTGTGTGTGTGTGTGTGTTTGTGTAGATTGCCGGTTTGCCAAAAGACAACCTCTCTGTGGAAAATGGAGTGATCACTCAGTACTCTCAGCGCTGGTCTCTGTTCATCGATCCTCAGGGTCAGGCTAATAAATGGATCAAGACCATGGCGAGTGCTAAGTACCACCTATGCTGTCATACCTCGCTGTCACACACGTTTTTGACCGACTAAACCCTAAACAACGGTTTCACCTCGGTCTTTGCAGGAACGTAATAATGGACTGGATGTGATGAAGCTGAGCGACCGCGACTTCCTGCGCAGTTTGGAAAACGCTATTCGGTTCGGGAAGCCGTGTCTGCTGGAGAATGTGGGAGAGGAGCTGGACCCGGCGCTGGACCCTGTTCTAATGCGACAGGTACCACACAGATGCACACTTATTCTCACTTATTTAGGTGACTCCCATCAGCAGAACTACAAAATTCTTCTACGAGTGTTACTTTCTCTAACTGTGTGTGTGTGTGTGTGTGTGTGTGTGTGTGTGTGTGTGCAGACCTTTAAGCAGCAGGGCAGTACAGTACTGAAGTTAGGTGACAACGTCATTCCCTACCACAACGACTTCAAGATGTACATCACCACTAAGCTTCCTAATCCACACTATTCCCCTGAAATCTCCACCAAAGTCACCCTAATCAACTTCACCCTCTCACCAAGGTGCAGCTAAGATCACAAGACCGTGCAGCTCAAATGCATTGCCAACACATTCTGATCAAAATAGCACGTTAAATTCTCATAGTAAAGCAACCTGTATACTGTGCAGCGGCTTGCAGGACCAGTTGCTGGGTCGTGTGGTGGCTGAGGAGAGACCCGATCTGGAGGACGCCAAGAACCAGTTGATAGTAAGCAACGCACTTATGAAGCAGGAACTGAAGGAGATCGAGGACCAGATCCTGCTAAGGCTCAGCTCATCAGAGGGTAACCCTGTTGATGATGAGGAGCTCATACGAGTTCTGGGAGCCTCCAAGATCAAAGCTGGGGAGATACAGGTCTGTCAGCATACTAGAGAAATAGTTAAAATGCTCACAACTATGTGATTCTCCAAGGGTTAATTTTAGAGTGACTCCTTTACAGCTTCAGTGTTGCTCATTTCCTGGCTGGAAAGTTTTCATTTGAAAGTTAAATGAGCAGTTGGTTTGTTTTGTATATTTGTGGGTTTCAGTTTGCTTAATTTTTGGTGTTTTATTTTATGTATTAAATAAAGACTTCTCCAATACTTATATTATTACTGTGATGTGGCAGGCCAAAGTGATGGTGGCGGAGGAAACTGAGCGAGACATCGATGCCACACGCCAGGAGTACGTCCCTGTGGCTGTGCGCACCCAAATCCTCTTCTTCTGTGTGTCGGACTTGTCCAATGTGGACCCCATGTATCAGTATTCTCTTGAGTGGTTCCTAGGGATCTTCTTGGCAGGCATCGCTAACTCGGAACGTGCAGGTAGAGCACATGCTCACACGATCTCATCATCCTATTCATCATCACATCTGTCTAAATGTCGAATGTATATTCTCAGACATCCTGGAGCAGCGCATCATCAACATTAACGAGTACTTCACCTTCAGCCTCTTCAGCAACGTGTGCCGCAGCCTGTTCGAGAAGCACAAGCTCATGTTCGCCTTCCTGCTGTGCGTTCGCATCATGATGAACAAAAATCGGATTGATTTGGTGAGGAAAAAAAAGAAATCTCCTGGCCTCTTCGGCTTTTCTGGCATTAGCGTAATTAGGTGGCGGAATGTCCGCTAGTCTCCTATGCGTATTTATATCACATTATATAATGGGACTGATTTACCTTGATTTGAATGTGTCCAGGCTGAGTGGAAGTTCATGTTGTCAGGAGGTACAAGCCTTCAACAGGAGCCAAACCCTGCACCCTCGTGGTTATCAGAGAGGGCCTGGCAGGACATCATGGCACTCAGTTCTCTGCCCAACTTTACAGGCCTGACACAGACCTTCTCCAGAGATGAAGCTGAATACAGGAGGATCTTTGACAGCAGCCAGCCACACCGGTATCCTCTCACAACCTACACATATCTATACATTTTTCTCTATAGGTATGTGTATTAATTCATTGTTCTGTACTTGTGTGTGTACAGAGAGCCTCTTCCAGCCGAGTGGGAGAACAAGCTGGACAGTTTTCAGCGGATGTTAGTGCTGCGCTGTCTGCGTCTCGATTGCCTCACACACGGCCTGCAGGACTTCGTGTCAGCACAGCTTGGGCAGCGCTTCATCGAGCCTCAGGTTCACAATGTCTATTCTTTCTGATACCTTAATCGATTCTAGAGCTCTGTGTCGATTTTCCATTCACATCGAACGTAGTTGATTATCAGTGATGGTTGCGTGTTCGACAAGTTTCACGTTTATAACGTTGTAGATCAGGCGTATTGTTAGCACAATTCCCTATAATTTATAGCAGAAAGATGAAAGTGATGCATCGCTGCGTTTAAACTATTCAAATTCATGCAGAAAAGGATTACAAAAATGTATTTAGGGATGAGAAATTTCAGCTAGTCGCACTGCAAAATTTAAGCAGCAAACGCCAGACACAAACGTGTATATATTTATATTAGTGCTGTCAAATTCAACACGTTATTAACGCAATAATACCGTAAAAAAAACGCAAATTCATTAATGCCTTTTACGCAACACACATTTATTCACAAGGCCATTTGTTAACTCAGATATAATAAAAAAGTAAACTCCTTTACTGATGCGCCGAGTCTGAAATCAAACACCAAAATCCACCATGACGCACACATCCGGCAATTAAATCCGTCCGTGTGGAAACATGCCAAAAGTTCAGTATGATGTCTTGAAGATTTACGTCATTTAAACACCATAGTTACTTTAAAACATTTACAAGAATATTTTGTCTTCATGCTCTATGTTGAGTTTGTTTTCACTAATAATAAACATACATTTGTATAAAGCATCTATATTTGTTCATGAACATGTTCATTAGAGTATTAAAGTATTAATTTGAGGTACATTTAGATCCGCAAAAAAGTTGTACTATATACGTATATTAATACGTTCTCCGGTATGTCCTCTGTCTCTCTTAGACGTCTGACCTGTCTGCGGTATTTAATGAGTCATCTGTGTCCACTCCGCTTATCTTCGTGCTATCACCTGGCACCGATCCTGCAGCCGACCTCTACAAGTTTGCCGACGTCATGAAGTTCTCCAAAAAAATGAGCGCCATCTCACTAGGCCAGGGGCAGGTAGGAACCAAAACAGTTGTTGATTAGAGAATTAAAAACATGAAAAGTATTAATTTGAGGTACATTTAGAACAGATAAATATGTGCACGAGAATCACGAGACATGACAATCATGCTATTAATCCCAATTCAATATTTTTATCAATTGTATATTAATATATATATATTAGTATTGATGTATATATTAGCTGTGGTGCAATGAATCACAATACTTAAGGTTCAGATCACATTACGGTTTTTGAGTCTTGGATCCGCAAAAAAGTTGTACTATATACGTATATTAATACGTTCTTCGGTATGTCCTCTGTCTCTCTTAGACATCTGACCTGTCTGCGGTATTTAATGAGTCATCTGTGTCCACTCCGCTTATCTTCGTGCTATCACCTGGCACCGATCCTGCAGCCGACCTCTACAAGTTTGCAGACGTCATGAAGTTCTCCAAAAAAATGAGCGCCATCTCACTGGGCCAGGGGCAGGTAGGAACCAAAACAGTTTTGTTTCACCAGGTGTCCAGGGGTTATAAGTCCAATCTGGCTAGTTAGGCATTAATTTAATTCACAGTGTAAACTAAGATGTTTATCCAGGTCCGTGTGCAGCTGGACGTTGGCTCATGTTTAAAACTGAAAACATAAGATAAGTAGGAATTGGCTTTCAGCCTAGCAGACCTTTCTACAAAGCAGTAATATCATACAGCATTTTTCTCCACTGTGCTGCTAATGATCATCTTTACTTCACTTTCCAAAGACCTGCTAGATTCCTAATAAGCTCAGGACACTGACCTGTGCATTCAGTTTCTAAATAAGGCTCCATAATAAACAAGAACAGGCCTGAGGTCACGCCAATATGCATGAGACCTCTAATGCTAATTCGGGGATAGGGATTCGCATGTCATTCCGGAATAAATATGATGATTCAGGTCGGTTGGCATTCCTCTACACATATGCACAAGACGCCAAGCCAAATGAACATGGTGTCAATGGAAGAGAACATTCTAGAGGCTTCCTGTCCGTGACATTCAGATGCTGTGTGTCAGCTTAATATACGTGCTGGAGAATGCTGACTAAGCACCACAGTCTTTGTTTTATAGTCTGCAAAGATTCCCACTGTTGGTATAATGTGCGAGTAGAAAAGGAGGGACACAAGGTTTTTAGAGCAGCTCACGTGTACAGAAATAAAGATTCAGACATATTTTCATAGGTCACAACACAATTTACAGGAATGTATAGAATTCGTTCATTTATTCATCATTCATTATTTGCCTTGTCAGTGATATTTTTTAAAAAGAGCTAAATAACTCCAAAAACACCATATATTGTTACACACACATTTTATATATAAATATAGGCTTTATAAATGCGATATGAATATTGGATTATTGATTAGATCTTTGGAATGGAGCTGAATATTTTTTAAACCTGAACGCAATCTCACAGAAGTGGATTTTGTATATGTGCAGTCTGTAACCCTGCTTTTTCCCTGTCTGTTTTTTTTCCTTTACGTTTGCTTGTTGGGTGCCGTAGACAGCTCTCAGGATGTTCCTAATTTCATGCTTGTAGACTGTTTGGGCTGCGTTTTGTCCTGTTTCTGATTGTTTTGTCTAGTCAGCATGTTTTCATGACTTGGTCTTATTTCAGTGTCAGGGCATTGTTTCTTTTTTTTTTTGTGATCTGCGAAGTTCTCCAACATTCTTGGCCTTGTCTTTCCTGAGTGGAACTTCTCCCAAAGGAAATGACCATTTAACTATTCATCTCCATTAGTGGAAGATCAAACGCAATGACGGATCGCAGATGTTTCACGTTGAATGTTTTTTGTTGAACCCTTCATGTGCGTCTAGTCTTGTTGATAATGTCGGCTGAGTGTTTTAAAGTCTGTGGCTTGTAGCTGGAGTGCGTGTTTGCTGGTTGTTAAATTTTCTGTGTTTGTGTGTGTGTGTGTATGTGTGTGTGTGTGTGTGTGTGTGTGTGTGTGTGTGTGTGTGTGTGTGTGTGTGTGTGTGTGTGTGTGTGTGTGTGTGTGTGTACATGTCAGGGTCCATGGGCTGAATCGATGATGCAGTGTGCGATGGAAAAGGGGCAGTGGGTATTTTTCCAGAACTGCCACCTGGCACCCAGCTGGATGCCCACTCTGGAGAGACTCATCGAGAACATCAACCCTGACAAGGTTAGCTACTCACGACACGTGTGTGTGTGTGTGTGTGTGTGTGTGTGTGTGTGTGTGTGTGTGTGTGTGTGTGTAAATATACACTGGACATGTGCATATTTATGGCTGCATGTGCGAGTACAAAAACATTTGTTCAAAAACAACATAAAGCATTTCGTTAATTAGGTAATTATCTTAACAACAGGACATTTGTTTAATTGAAGCAGCACTAAAAGCAACAATTTCATGTTTTTTTGTGTGTTTGTGTGTGTGTGTGTGTGTGTGTGTGTGTGTGTCTCAGGTTCATCATGACTTTCGTCTGTGGCTTACAAGTTTGCCCAGCAACCAATTCCCGGTCTCCATCCTTCAAAACAGCTCCAAGATGACCATCGAACCTCCACGAGGCATCAAGGCCAACCTACTGAAGACCTACCTGAGCCTGAGTGATGACTTTCTCAACTCCTGCTCCAAGGTGCAACAAACCCCCCCTACCCCGACCCCCCTCCACACACACACACACACACACACACACACACACACACACACACACAGAAATTTAAATCTACTTCACTAACCTATTCTGTCTGTTTTTCCTCTCTCGCTTTTTTTTCCACCTCTCTATCTTTCTCTCTCAGGCTGCAGACTTCAGGTGTCTGTTGTTGTCTCTTTGTCTGTTTCACGGAAACGCTATCGAGCGCAGGAAATTCGGTCCGCTGGGTTTCAACATTCCGTATGAATTTACCGACGGAGACCTTCGCATCTGCATCAGCCAACTCAAAATGTTCCTTGATGAATACCAGGACATTCCTTACAAGGCAAGCACATTTGTGAACGTGCACACACACACACACACACACACACACGCACACATGAATTATCGCTACTATTACGATGGTAACAGATGTGCTGTATCTCCTTTACAAATGGGTCCTGGCTAAAACAATATATCTGAGCACACAAGTGCTCCCATTAAAAAAAAAAAGTTGAAAAGAGAAGAAAACATTCCCCCATCCTTCCATTTCCTTTCTTTTACATTTTAACACATCACAGGGCACTTTGTATTTCGGATGTATATGTGGAAGAAAACAGAACGCTACATAGGTTTTGAGAGTCAAATAATTGTCTCGCTGCAGAAACGTTACTCGGCTACTTCTCACAAATCACATGCCTGAATAACTTTTCTCATAAGTGAACCGCGTTTCCAAACTTCTGGGCCTACCGTTAAATAGGAAAGCCATCCATGACTTTCGGTCTACCATATCAGCATTTATTTTAAGGCTTTATCTCTCCGTGTCTAGGTTCTGAAGTACACAGCCGGTGAGATTAACTATGGGGGTCGTGTGACGGATGACTGGGATCGCCGCTGCATCATGAACGTGTTGGAGGACTTCTACTGTCCCGCCGTGCTGAACCCTGGGCACGTCTACTCGCCCTCAGGAGAATACCGCCAGATCGGCACAGACCTCAACGTCAAGGTTTACTTTAAATCTGTTCATTTATCGGATATGCACAAACACACGGTACAGCGACACTGTGCACTGCGCAGCAGTTCCTATTCTCGTACGTGTCAATATTTACATGCTGTACTCACTAAGGAAAGCAGTACATCTCCATGAGAGCAGTTTTCCTGATCATTTTTTGGCATTGATGTGATGTGTGTCTTAGTCACACATGTGGTCTAAAATTAGCAAAAGGACAAATCGGGCTGCTTTGTCCATAATATACTTGGACACTTATACTCTTAGAAACCAGGTGTAAATATATTTCACTAAAATGACTTAAAAGTTTCCAATCTTGAATAGATCATGTTGGCTAATGATAAGCATTTAACACTAATACACACCGATCAGGTATAACATTATGACATTATATCATTATGATATTTGAAGTGAAGAACACTGATCATCTCTTCATCATGGCACCTGTTAGTGGGTGGGATTTATTTATTCGGCAGCAAGTGAACATTTCGTCCTCAAAGTTGACGTGTTAGAAGCAGGAAAAATGCGAGAGTAAGGATTTGAGAGACTTTGAGAAATTGTGACGTCTAGACGTCTGGGATGTTTTAGAAATGTTTTAGCTGCAAACATGGAACCAATACAATGTCTGATCGGTGTAAATTATTGGTTAAAAAATTTCTGAAGATGTCTGTGTTTGACGAGACAGAAATCTGTAAATGGTACTTTAGTTGAAATTTAGTTGAAACTACTTGTGGTCGAAATGTATCTCACAGTGTGGATTTCTATTTAGTAGAAATTGTAAAAGGGTTTTTTCATATGATATACTTACAGTATCTGACCTGTGGATTGTAATGTACCGTTTGCAGGGCTACCTGTCGTACATCCGCGGCCTGCCGATCAATGACACGCCAGAGATCTTCGGCCTGCATGACAACGGCAACATCACTTTTGCCCAGAATGAGACTTTTGCATTGTTGGGTGCTGTACTCCAACTGCAGCCTCGAGCTGCCGCCAGTGGGGGTAAAGCCAGAGAAGAGGTACTGAGTAACCCTTAAGTCAGTTTTAGCTCCCCTGCAAAAGGCTTATAAACTAAAGACAATGTGTATAATTATATATATATTCCTGTATTTAAATATACAGTGTAAATACATACTGTATAAATACAATGAAACTAAAGGTCAGAGTTTTACTGTTTTGTAGATAGTCGAAGAGATTGTGACAGGAATTGCGCAGAAGATCCCCAGTCCCTTTGACATCCAGGAAATCATTACCAGATACCCAGTGATGTATGAGGAGTCTATGAACACTGTACTGATTCAGGAAGTAATAAGGTACATCCTTACACTTTATCCACACTTTGAATACAGGAAATGGCTGTATGTATACACTGTAATAACATTATTATAGCGGAACTGAAGAGATAATGTATTACTATAATGTGGGGTTTTTTTGTAGTAGAATTATTTTAGATTCCTTACTTAAAGACTTACTGATTTTTTTTGCAAGGTGAAAAATTTTGTACACATTCATTTTCTTTTCTTCGTCTCTCTTTTCTCAGATATATTTATTTACTTTGCCAGTGACTTAATCCCATTTACAATAATGCCCTGATATCTCTCTCTGTCTCTCTTTTAGATATAATAAGTTGTTAGAAGTCATCACACAGAGTCTCAGTGATCTGGTGAAGGCTCTGAAAGGTTTGGTGGTGATGTCATCTGAGCTTGAGCTCATGGCCAACAGTCTGTTCATCAACGCAGTTCCAGAAATGTGGCAGGCCAAGGCAAGAATCTGTCCTCCTCGTTCCTTCTCCCTCTGTCTCATTTTCTCTCGAATTTCTCTCAGACACATCCATTTGATTTTAGAGAGTCTGAGAGTCTAATTTTATACATGGAATTGTTTAATATTTACACACATTCAAACAGACTCTGGTTTAACCAAAATCTTTCACAGTAATCCTTATATTTGTTTTATTACTGGTGATTGTCTGGTGAAATGTCCTTTCCAATAGTTTGGAATTATTAATTATTGTTCCAGTTTTGTGGTTTCTCCTGCAGGCGTACCCTTCTCTAAAGCCGCTGGCCTCCTGGGTATCGGACCTCCTGCAGCGCATCGCTTTCTTGAGTAACTGGATCTCCAGCGGGATCCCGGCTGTCTTCTGGATCAGCGGCTTCTTCTTCCCACAAGCCTTTTTGACGGGAACGCTGCAAAACTTCGCCCGGCGGTCCGTCCTCTCCATCGACAGCATCAGCTTCAGCTTTAAGGTTCACAGCAATCCTTTCACCTCCTTAGCTCGATATTTAAAAAAATCTAATCATTAGAGAGGACAATAGAGGGTTAGAGCCACAATTTTGGGTTATCTTCATAAAAAACACATTTAACGGTGCCTTTCAAAGCAGCCGTCTTTATTTAATAGATGCAGAGGTTATGAAGATATTTTGATGTGTCCTACATTAAATATAGCTGAATTTTGTTGCATAACCGACCATTATCCCATTCAACATTAGTCTTAGGACTTGTATAACCATCGCACAAATCACAGAGTGAATCTGAAAGGTGTGTTAGTGTATTGAAGATGAAGAAATACTGCCTCATCGTCTTCTTCTTCCACAGATATTGAAGGAGCCAGCAGCAGATTTGACTGAGCGGCCCGAGACGGGGTGTTACATCCACGGTTTGTTCCTAGAGGGGGCGCGCTGGGACACACACGCCGGCTTGCTGACCGAGTCTCGGCCCAAAGAGCTCTACACTGAGATGGCCGTCATCTGGATGGTCCCTACGCCCAACCGCAAACCGCCACAATCCGGCATCTACATCTGCCCCATATACAAAACGCTCACACGTGCAGGTTAGCTCTGTGTTTGTGTGTGTGTGTGTGTGTGTGTGTGTGTGTGTCTGTGTGTGTGGTAGAATGTGAGCTGTATAGAGTTTCAAAAGTTTAAAAAACTAGGTTTTGTGCATGAGGAACTTCTGTTTTTTTTTCTTTTCTTGTTTTTATGAATGATATCTCATCTGTTTGTTTTCTCTTCCATTTCTCTTTGTCCCGCTGACCTCCCTGTCCCACTCAATATTGTCCCTCTATTATTATTTCCTTTCTTACACGGACTGTCCCACTTTTATCCCTCTCAATCTTTTTTTTTTTTTTATCACTCACTCTCTCTGTCTTTTTTTTTGTTTGTTTTTTTAACAGGAACTCTATCCACCACCGGTCACTCCACTAACTACGTAATCGCAGTAGAGCTTCCCACAGACCAAAGCCAGAAGCACTGGATAAAGCAGGGGGTGGCGCTGATATGTGCACTGGATTACTGAAAGCACTTTCAAGATTCAAGAATTAAAGGCTGCTTTATTGGCAGGACAAATATAAACATTTGTATTGCCAAAGCTCGACTAAAGAATTATGAAACGGAACAATGGAACAATTAATAACGGAAATAAAGTCATTATAAAATAAGAACAATGTAGAGTTTCAGCCAGACTAAATGAATAGAGAAGTAGTTAAATAAAATCTATAAAATGTCATACAATAGCACGTGAGTACACCCCTGAAATTCCTGCAATTATTTTTGTTTATGTTCTCAAGGGACAAAACTATAGAAATGAAACTTGGATATATTTTAGAGTAAGTATACATGCAGTTTGTATATCAGTACAGATTTACTGTCCTCTTAAAATAACTCAACATACAGCCATTATTTTCTAAATAGCTGCCAACAAACGTGAGTAAACCTGTGAACATGTCAAAACTGTGTCCATAGTGTCAATATTTTGTGTAGCACCATTGATATTTAGCGCTGCCTTAATCCTCCTGGGCATGGAATCCACCAGAGCTGCACAGGTTGTTGCTGGGATCTTTTTCCACTCCTCCATAATGACATCACTGAACTTCTGGTTGTCAGACACATGCCGCTTCTTCACCTTCCGCTTAAGGATGCCAAAGTGTCCAATAGGGTTAAGGCCTGAAGACATACTTGGCCACTCCATCACCTTGACTTTCAGCTTTCTCAGAAAGTCGGTTAGTTGTGTGTTTGGGGTCGTTATTATGTTGGAAAACTGCTCTCGGACCAGTTTCTGAAGGTCATGTTCTGCTTTAGAATGTCTCAACAGTACATGTTGGAATCCATGTTTTCCCTCAATGATCCGCAGCTTTCCAGTAACAGCAGCACTCATGCAGCCCCAGACCATAATGCTGCCACCACCATGCTTTACTGTAGGCAGGACACAATTTTCTTGGTTGATACACATGCTGGACACCATCTGAACCAGACAAGTTTATCTTAGTCTAATCAGACCACAGGACCTGGTTCCAGTAATTTTTCTCTTAGACAACGACTTGTTGCAGTGTGTGGCGTACGGTCTGATCACTGACGAGCAGACTTTCTGCTTCTGCAAACTCTAAAGCAGTGCTGTAGAATTCATGCATCTGTTTTCTAAAATCCAATTTGTGCACCTGACATACAGCACGAGGACTCGACTTCTTTGATGGACCCTTGTGAGGTCTGTTCAGAGTGGAACACTTCTTGGAAAACCTCTGTATGACCCTGGTCACTGTACTGTAACTCAGTTTCAGGGTGTTACTGTTCTTCTTATCGCCTCAGCATCTTTGTGGAGAGCAACAATTCTAATTGTCAAATCCTCAGAGTCTTTACCATGAGGTGCATGTTGAACATCCAGAGGTCAGTATAAGAGTATTGTACTCAAAGCACTACATTTTAACTGCTCTAATACAAGATACACAAATTTGTATGGTTTTGTCAAGAAGACAAAAACATGAAGATGATGAATAGGATATGTGGCATGTTTACATGACATACAGCTGTTATCACTGAGGGTGTACTCATTTTTGTTGCCAGTTATTTAGACAATAATGGCTGTATGTTGAGTTATTTTTAGAGGATAATTTGATAAATTGCAGGTTGTTCTCTGTAATTGTTGCATATACTAAATGACATGGTCACACCTTGTGTATGTGTGTATGTAGTGTGCTGCGAGTGTGAAGCTCATTCTGTACTCCTCCTGTAGGTGGAGCAGTTTTTCATGGGCTGAGAGGGAGATGATTCAGTTTATTTTTGTGAATAATTAAGCTTAAATATGGAGGTATTTGGTGCCTTCAATGAAGATATACATCTCGGCTCTGAGAGCAGATACGACTGTGTGTGTGTGTGTCGCCCCGTCTCCATGGCCAGACCGTGTGCACTGAGTCTGTACTTCGTCTAGGTGTGGATCAGTTTTGGTGTTCAGGTTCAGTTCAGGTTCTCTGTAGTGTCTGTTAAGGGCCAGAAAACACTCAGTTTTATCCTGGAGTTTAGTTTGGGTTTTCCAGGAGCTCAGGGTGTGTGTGATTTGGTTGATTCTAACTGGGTTTGTAGGTTTCCCCTGATCATGAGTCATTTGTGTGTAGGTGTGAGTTGGTGGTGTTTAAATGTGCGTTGGTAGTGTGTAAGTGTGTGTTGGTGGTTTGTAGGTGTGTGTTGGTGGTGTTTAAGTGTTTGTTGGTAGTGTGTAAGTGTGTGTTGGTGGTGTTTAAGTGTGTGTTGGTGATAGGTAGGTGTGTGTTGGTGGTGTGTATGTGTGTGTTGGTGCTGTGTATGTGTGTGTTGTTGGTGTTTAAGTGTGTGTTGGTGGTGTGTAAGTGTGTGTGAGTTGTGTGTAAGTGTGTGTTGGTGGTGTTTAAGTGTGTGTTGGTGGTGTGTAAGTGTGTGTTGGTATGTGTAAGTGTGTGTAAGTGGTGTGTAAGTGTGTGTTGGTGTGTGTTGGTGGTGTGTGTGAGTTTTGTGTAAGTGTGTGTCGGTGGTTCGTAGGTGTGTGTTGGTGGTGTGTAAGTGTGTGTTAGTGTGGTTGTAGAGCACTAGCGACTCAGGACCATATCTCCCTTTTTGTTTTTCTTTCAAAGACACAGTGTTTAAAGAAGTGAAGTGCAGCGCTCTGGTCAGGAAACGCACTCAAACCGTTTCCTATTGAATCTCCCCTCTGTGATTGATCTTATCAGTCGTATCGTTTGCATACACCAGCAGTTTTCCTACATCATTTAACATCCTGAACTTAGGGGTCTTACTGTATTTTAGAGAAATAAATACTGCCTTCAAGCATTTTTCCTCATGGTCACAAATACATTATAAGCAAACACACCGTCCTCCATCATGTCCCTTCACTTTATATGAATAATATTCATGGCTATTTATGAACATCACAGCCTTCCTGGTTTATTAATGTTTTCAAGAGGTACTTGGCATAAGGAAACAGGGCCAGTATACTTGAACCGAACCACAAGGAATGCATGAATTAATTAATTAATCCGTTTATTAATTAATTATGTAATTGATTAATTAGTAAGTTAGTTAATTAGTGCGTGTTCAGGAAATGTTGACTCTTCTGGCCCAGGCTGTTGCCAACTCGTCCTGTTGTGTTTTTTGTGTGTGTGTGTGTGTGTGTGTGTGTGTGTGAGAGAGAGAGAGAGAGAGAGAGAGAGAGAGAGAGAGTTGGATCTTGTCCTATCAGTTCAGAAATCCTCTGCAAATTTCTTTCCTCCAGATGTTTTAAGGTGAATCCTGGCAGCAGCAGAAGTTGATCACTAGGTCGGTGTCGCTTTAAGAGTCGGAGCTCTTGTGTAAGTTCACTGACGCACAGGGGCAGGACCTGATGACAGAAGAAGAAGAAAAAAAACGCCTGATCTCATATTGGTTTCTGTTGAGTCCGTGTGAAGGCGTTTCTGCGCTACACCGAGCTCGTGGTGCGCTTTGAGCCGGAGAGGAACCCGCACTCAGCCGGTGTGCCGCCGGCTTGCTTTAAAGAACCCCTTCGTGACTTTCCTACAGCAGCTGTGACTGTGAAAGCTCTCCTTTACGTGAGGGACCAAGAGATCTTCCAGTTTATACTAACTTTTCCCCCCTCATTTCAGGTTCTTTCATCTAGATTTTACTTGGCGCACAATACACGCGATGCGCGCCACGCTCCAGTGAATCACATCCCGGGGATCCGCTCTGGACTCAAGTCTCATCTTTGGGGACACTTTGGGACAGCTCGAATTTTGACTCCTGTCCTCTTTTCCCCCCGGAACATGCTGCAGAATGGAAAAGCCAAAGACGAGGAGCCTGAAATGGAAAGCCAGAGCAAAAGCCAAAGCGCGGTGACCAAACCGGAGATGGAGCGCGACTCCACGCACTTCCCCATGCCCACTCCGAACCATGGTCCTGGCTTCCCGAAACTGGAGATCAAGCGCAACGCCGTGACGGACGACTACAAGATCTCCACTCAGGTTCTCGGGCTGGGAATCAACGGCAAAGTACTGGAGTGTTTTAACAAGAAAACCGGGGAGAAATGCGCCCTGAAGGTAACACACTCTGGCGCACACCTGTCTTACCTGTGTGTGTGTGTGTGTGTGTGTGTGTGTGTGTGTGTGGTGTTGATTAACTCAGCCAGGATTTTATTAAAGTTGCTATAAGGAATGCAACCACACGTGCACTCAATTCTGTTAAATAGAAGTTTTATAGCCAATCAGACAAAAGCGCACATTCCTGCCTGTAAAATTGCGCACCTGAAATCTGCTTTGCAGAAGATTCAGCAACATGATGAGAAGCACGTGGTCTGTCTAATCAAACCCATGCCCACGTGACTTCCACCCTGCATGTAATTATAGTACATAAATATTTTCTTTTGCAAGCAGCACAAGTCTGTGAAAACACAGACATTATATTGAATTATTGAACTGCCTCCTCACACACACACACACACACACACACACACACACACAGGAAAACTTTTTTTTTTTAAAGGAAAAGCACAAAGACTAAAATCTCAGTAAATAGTTATAGTTATATAGTTATAGTATGTTTAAGGTCCTCACAAGGACAGGGTTAAATTTAGAAGGACACGTGTAAGTGCATACAAAATATCCATGACTTCATGGATTCTGCAGTTGGACTCCAGGTTCCTGGAAGTCCAGCTTTGTGTTACTACAGCTACAACCCCCAAAACTATCAGGTCTCCTTCATCTGAATCAGACTAGAGCTATAGTGTCATGGTCGCCGTTAGTAGAAATGAAAAGTAATAGCCATCGTCGTGGAGGTGCTTGAAGTTCACGAGGTTCGTCCTCAGTCCTGCCAGAGTTCCGTGCTGCTTGCGCAGTGGAAACCGATATGTCTCCGGGAGGCTGCGCGGCAGCTTGGAGTTTTTACGACCGAGGAGCTGTAATCCAAATCTAAGAGTTTAGGCAGCCGCAGAATTGTGTCTCTGTGCCTGTGTAATAGCAGTAGTGGAAAATGTTGTTGTTGTTGTTGTTGTTTTTGACCCTAATTCCCATTGAGACCTGTAGAAATTACCTTCATCCTGATGGACGATAAACAGCTCGTTTGAAAAACAGGATTCACTATAGCAGTATTGGTTATTATTATTGTATTTTTTATTATTTTTGTGTTTGAGTTTATCTGAGGGTTATAATTAGGGTCTGGAATTAGGGCAGGGGTTTAGTGTTACACAGCAGGTCAGACAGGATGACATACACCTGAACACTTTATCTCTCTCGCACAACCCGAAAAAGTCAAATGTATTGCAAATAGTACGTTAAAAATCCTAATAAAAACTCAGAAGCTGGTAGGTAAAGATTATTTTAAAATCAAATCAGTGGTAAGAAGCTGAAGATGTACAGAACACAGATGTTTATCTGGAGTCGAGGCTCAGTGGGTACTCTGGGTTACTGATCAGAAGGTTGGGGATTCAAGCCCCAGTAAAGCCAAGCTGCCCTTGTTGGGGCCTTGAGCAAGGCCCCTGAGCTCTGACTCCAGCTTCCTAACATTGTTAGATATTTGAAGGAAGTATTTCTGTGTGCTGTAGTCTATTCCAAGGCTTGCCAGTGATTCTAATGTGCTTTCGAGCGTTGCGTTGGATTTAAAATCTGTGCATCCGGCCGCTTTTTGTTTTTAAACACAAACATTGACTCATTACGGATTGAAGATCTGTAGGATGTAGTATCTTGTTCTCCGTCGCAAAATCTTTGGTGGAAAATACTGAAATTGTACAGAATGGAAAAATAAAGACAGGGATGAGAGCAGACCTACTAAACCCACCCACCATCAGGCACTTTCCAGTCTCCATCAGAGGGCTTCTTAGCAAATCAGCATCATCATTAGAGTTTAATTAGCTTTTACTCCCCCGGTTCAAATCACAGCCAATTAAGCCACTGAGCCAGACATTCCCTGGATGTGTGTTCTGATCCAAACGCATATCACAGTGATGAAACGTGCATTTGCTGATGTACTGCTGCTCTGCCTGAATTGCTCTGTGTACCGTATTGAGCTTTTGTTTATCAATAATCTAGGACCTGTATTGTTGGGTATTGTGTAATGATGTAATAGTTACAAAGCCAATATGTGTGGGGAAAGAGCGTGTGCTTCAGAGTGTTTTGTTCCAGTGAATCAAACAGACAAAGCAGGGGTGTGATTTACTGCCTTTTTATTCCTTCGATGCATCCAGTGAATCAGAACGGCTTTATGCCTCTAAGATGATTTCTCACAGCACGTCTCAGGCAAAAAGTTCTGAATCAGTCGCGGCTGAATCAATCAGAGCGTCTCCTACACACAGCCATATTTATTGCCACAGCGTATTGTTTAGAAATGAACTTTCACCTCTGCGCCGTGTTCAGGCCGTGATTTATTAAGGTTTATTTCACAGAGCATCTGAGGAATCCTTCTGCACTGTGAACCAAACATACTTCCAAACCAACCCATGAGCTGAAAAAAAAAAACAAATCACAGAAAGAAATGCAGAGTTGTGGAGATTTCAACTGAGAATGTCAAATGTTTGGAAACACCTACTGTTTTATGGGTTTGGAGACGCATGCATGTTCCTGTGTTAGAGAAGAACTTGTGTAAGAACTTGTGAGAACAGGAAAGAAGATGTTCGCAGATTGCCTCATCTCCACACTCAAACGTGGAGGTGGAAGCCTAATGGTTTATTTCAGGTAAAAGGAACCAATATGGCGACAGTTCCATTTTTCAACACCGTGCAATTCCTTCTGGTCCGCGGCTCGTTGGAACCGACTTCACCATGCAATCAGATGATCAGCCAATTATCCATTGAACTGTCCATCCTTTTGAACTGCTCTTGGATCACGAGAAAGAAAACTAGTGAAGAACATCTCCGACAAGTTTTACAAGAGACATGGTAAAGTATTTCAGCTGAATGTTTGGAGAAACTAAGAGTGTGTAGAGCTGTTATTCATGCTTAGGTGGAGTTTTGCAATGAAAATAAAGTGGAGCATCTGGACATTTATAGATTTGTGCAGTCAAAGCCATTTTTCATACTTTATTTCTTATGACCTATAAAAAAAAGGTGCATGCATGTGTCTCATAAACCATTAAATACTAGGTGTTTTCACACTTTTGACTTCACTGTACAGTTCCTTGTTTATTCAGTAATTTATTTGGAACCTCTCCGTGTTCTCTGTTTGTTTGTTTTTTTAAATCTTTGTGCAAATGGGAGTTCCTGGTGTCCGTCATTATTTCAGACAAGGTCTTTGTAATATTAATTTTTTTTAATTGAATTTTCTGGGTCATTTGAAATATGTGCAATGAGAAGCACAAAGCAAAATAAATAAATAAATCAAATTATATTTTTGCCAAAATAAATGCAAACGTAAAATCCCCTTTAATAATACATGATGTGCTGTGACAACAATGTGCTGATGTAGCAGTAAATAACTTTCCTGCACGTTTTTGTGGGTTTTACACACAGTACCAAATGTTCATCACATCCTAATACATTAAATCAAAGTCACTACACATTTATGTCTCGAGTGGAGGGGAATAATGTGGCGTGTCTGAAGGAGTTTTACACTTCTCATGTCTCTGTGAACCGGTATGTGAAACTCGTCGCAGTTGCCACTTCTCCAAAGCTACTAAAGGAAACTGTACGTAAAAAAAGTTGTAAACTTCAGGGGGAACTAACCAGCAGTCTTGTCACATCCTGACGTCTGACCGCAGTGTTTAAAATAAAGGCGTTCGACTATCATCTGATTTCAGTCCCACTTACAATGAGCATGTTTTTCATTTCTACGTTCATAGTAACAGTTTTTTTTACACTCTCAGTATATGATACACGTATCGTGTTTGTATATTATTTCATTCATTTGAATGCACAGAGGAATCATTTATAACTTTATAACTCGCGTATATCTGATTTCGCTGTTACTTAGTAATAAGCGAATAAATGGTTGGTAAATATTTAATTTTCATCGTTTTATTTTCCCTTTATTAAATGTTAAATAACAGAAAAACAGCTCACCGAGGGTCATGTGTATTAGAGGGACAGCGCATGTAGGACGTTTTAGAGACAAGGTGTGATGAGATGATTTGGACATGTGCAGAGGAGGGACATGGGGTATATCAGTAGGAGAATGCTGAGGATGAAGCTGCCAGGAAAGAGGAAAAAAAATTAAGACCAAGGAGGAGGTTTATGGATGTGGTGTGGGAAGACATGCAGGTGGTTGGGTTGAAGGAGGCAGATGTAGAGGACAGAGGGGTATGGAGACGGATGATCCACTGTGGCACGCCCTTATGGGAGAAGCCAAAAGAAGAAGAAGAAGATATTTATGGCTGTGCTCTAATTTACATTGTGGCTATAAAACATAGGATCCACTAAATGTTGTAATTTATAACCACATACTTTCCCTTCAGCAATATCCTATGAAATATATCTGGAAAAAAATTATTAGTTATAAAAAAAATGGAAATGACAGTGGGATGAAAACTAGATTACAGTCGACCGCAGATGATTTGGCAGGGTGTCCAATCGCAAATCTGACAGCTGTTATTGAAGGCTGCGATGATCTTACGTGACCCTGATACGCACGGTTCTTAGAAACCGAACACTTTACACACGTGGTGTTTGATTTCTCATTTGAAGCACATAAGAGCGTCCGACTCTGTGTTTTAATAGAAACCCGGTTGCCGTGAAACTGGAATGAACCTGTTCGTTATCTTCCTCAGTGTCCTGTGATTTATGAATTTACCGCCACTCTAATCTATCGCTCAATTTCCCTTTCTCTTCTTTTAATCACACGACAAACAGACGTTAAACTCTCGCTGTAAAATGTGTTAATTAAGCAGGATTGGAAGGTTGAGGGCACAAAGCGGCTGCACTATGCTGATCAATCCACTGCTGGAGTGAAGCCACACTTTTCATCCGACTGAATCACTTTAGCTCATGATTTCTCATGTTATACTTGACAGGCTGCCAACTTGGAGAAGCAGTTTATCTCTGGTAGATATGTGACACTTTATTACAAGCACTGAGATTTAAGAGTTGGCCAAACAGTATTAGGATTCGCACCTGTGTATATGGTATATACCGTACATATATACATACCACAAACTATATTTTAATAGTCTAAATGGGAGTTTGTAGATGTGGAAAATTATCCAAATAAATAATTTTTTTAGGTAAATAATACAAATGCTAACTCGCAGTGCCAGAAAACATGCCAGGGCACTTCTGTTATACTAGGAATTACATTTATTTTATATTATTTAAATATAATAATGATCACACTATTGCTATCTATTAATAGTAGTAATATATACATTTAAATCTTTCTTCAATTCTGAATTTTTTTTTACCTTCTAATAGCTTTTAAATAGAAATATTAATTGGTTGAAACTATACTCACTGTTATATAAATGTAACTAGGTTAAAGATTATATGTTTTTAGTTATATTTTGAGTTTTGAGTTATACAGTGGTCCCCAGAGTTCCGAAAATCTGCGAATTTTGGCACATCCAAAACCTTAGTAAATTTATCTAGACATGATGTCACTTTAATACAATAATGTTTTTGTTAAAGAATTATGAAATTTTTTTTTTTTTGTGAAAACATAGTTGTTCCTGAACTGTGGTTCCCGCGAATTTTAAGATAATTACAACTTGCTGTAACACCTGTGAATTTTCTGAGCCGTGAATCATTTTTGACTGTATATTGATTTGTAAAGCATTTTGGATCAACTTCTGTGGCTTTACATTTCCATCACATGCACTTCAGACATTTTATAAATGAATACACTTCTATATAAACACGTGTACATCCACATTTATACACGCATTTCCAGCATCATTTGGATCCCACTTGATGTGGAGTTTGAACATTGGACCTCTTTAAGTGCTTAAAGGCTCTGGCATGGAGAAGCTGGTGATGGATCTGTGATGATTGCAAATGTTGAGGTATTTTATGAGTTGCTCAGTAGCTCCTGGTTCCATAACCTCAAATGACTGTAAAAGACTGTAGAAGGAAAATTTCTTATGATCTTACATTCCAGTGCTCATGTTAGTTCTTAATCTCCAGTGGTTTGTAGTGTTTAAAGACTATAATCACAGTCTTGATGTCACCCAATGAGGATGAGGTTCCCCTTTTGAGTCTGGTTCCTTTAAGGTTTCTTCCTCATAACATCTGAGGGAGTTTTTCCATGCCACAGTCACCATGGCTGCTCATCAGGGGTAAATACACATCGTTCACCTTCACTGTTAAATTCTGTAAAGCTGCTTTGAGACAATGTCTGTTGTGAAAAGCGCAATAGAAATAAACTTGACTTGACTTGACATATGTGCAGTAGTAATGGGACGTTGGGATCGTCTCATTTTAGTGACTCGGTTTTTTGAATTTCGTTCATCAAAATGAACAAATCTTTTTAGAATCATTTGGTTCTTTTTGTTCATTTGATGAGAATTAAAAGCAGATCCCCAATAAATCTACATAAACCAACTCTGACTATAGTTCCAATAATTTATATATGTATAAGTGCATGTCGTCTATGGGAGTCATGTGACAAAAGAATGAATGACTCGGACCAGAGGACTCAGGAGATGAAATACTCTGTTCTGTTTCCTGTGTAATGCGTTGCATAGTGTCTATGGGAGTCGCGTGATAAAGAAACAAACGTCTCGAACTAGAAGAGTCGAGAGTTCAACTACTCAATTCTGTTTCTTGTTCATAACCAACAGAGAATTTGTACAGTAAAACATTAACAAATCACTCTTTAAAACTACTTGTTCTTCTGAGTCAATCTATCTACCTACTTATCTACTCGCCTACCTGCCTACTAATCTAGCATTTGTACAGGGTTGCCCCCAAAGTCAATATGCTTCTTTGGTTGCTAATGGATTTCAGACATTTCCAGTCTTGGTGGTTCAACATCAGGGTTCTGGCCTCATCTAGTCTAAATTGCAAATTCTTCAAATCCTCTTCAACATGTCTGATTTACATGCATACATGACAGTATACAGGTTTATTCTGATTAAGCGATCAGGTCTTAGACTGAGCGTAAGCATAGTTTTAGTGAACATTGTAGAATTGCTGTAGCTCTTAATCATACCTTAACCTTCATAAACCTTTTATAAAACGTCCTGGCATTTGTTCTATTGGCGAAAATAACTAAAATAACTTTTCCTTTTTGCCCACATTTTATATTTATATTTATATTCTCTCCATTTAGGTTAGTGTAAGTGTCCAAGTCAAATCGAATAAGTTGTATTACAACACCGAATGTCGCGTACGATTAGATTAGATATTTGGGTCAAAACTAATCGAACGATTCTCCTGCTGTGTCAGTGCACAAAGATACTATAAAACCCCTGACTTGTGTCTAGGCTTACTGCTGCCTCGTGTGTGTTTATGGTTGCGGCTTTCACATTCGTTCTGTTGTTCTATTTATATCGACTGAAGTTCGTCAGAAAAGTACAGTGTCTGAAATGTCCTTTGTGTCTTAGTAGTAAATGTTGATTTAGTGCTGATTGATAATGAAGTCTTCTCGTTGAGCATTGTGCAGACTTTTAAATGACCACACTCTTCATTGGCTTAGCAACACAGTAACGACTAAAGATTTGTAATGGATTTGGTCTATATTTAAATAAAACAATGCTATATTTCCATATAAAAACACATGTACCGCTCAGGTCAACTAGTTTGAACTCCAGACACAAAGCATGTGTTGGCTATTGGACTACATTCAGAGTGAAGGTTCATAAATATTTTATTTGTTATTATTATTAATAATAACGAATAATAAATCAACTGTTTTCTGAGAAACTGTTACTATTCCCTTCCTTCTTCTTTCTCCCAGCACATGGAGGATATCCGAATTTGTTAAAAACGTCTATATTTAACAGATTTGTTTTTGTTATATATTGTGAGAGACGTTTTGTTTTAACGTCTCTCATTGACCAGAGCTTGGCTGAGTATATTGAAGTCTTGGGTTTCAAGATAAATCTGCCAGGTGTTTTACATCACTGACAAGTCCTTGTTCTTAGCCGGAATCAGCTCCTGTTAGCGCCAAGCTGATTGTTTTTCTGAAGTTATTAAATGCTAACACTGAGATGATGAGGTTTCTGCATGATTGGGCTGAATAAATATATTTGCCGTTGTTAGAAATAACAAACCATGTGCGGGAATTCGGTTCGATTTAGCGCGGATTGTTTAAGTAATCTGCATGTTTCTTAGTTAAGATGTTACATTTTTCCTTTAGCATATAGAAGGTACATTTATCTTAAAAATGTACTTGGTGAAAACAGAAATTCTTGTCTTTAATTTCTTGATCACACTGTAGCTGTCAATCTGAAAGTGTGATGGATCACACATGCTAAAAAAAATCGGAATATAAGCTAGCTTGTTTGTTTTCTTTTTTTTGGACAGTGTAGCAGTTTACACAGTCATAAATAGTAAATCGATAACCTAATGTTAGTGGGTAATAGTTTACATAACAAATTGTTAGGCTAACATCAGCCTGTGTACTACTAACATTGTGTACACAGTAAATTATACATCCTTAGCGTAGTGCTAGCTAGCTTGCAAACTTACACAAGTAATTTTTTTAGCAAAATAATTTTTAGTAATTTTTAGCACTGTGTGACCAAAGCAGTTTTCACATCGGTGTGTCCAAACAGCTGTTGATTATCACTGAAGAATTTTGTAAAAAAAAAAAAAAAATGTATAAACTGTTTCTTCCGAATCTTATTCTCATTTTATCAGATTAAGTTCCTGTCACTTTCACTGTGGAGACTGAGGTAAACATTTTGTGGAAATCTGTAGGAAGACGTGACGCATGCAAGAGTGAACTCTGTCCTGTGGATCTCTGACACAGAGGCCGTAAAGTCTGAGAGGAGCTGCAGATAAGAACCTCTAATGAAGTGTGTGCTGAGCTTTTATTTATCCGCGCGGCGCTGTAATATTTTACAGAGAGCTTATTTTAGGCCGGAGATTAAAGCTGCGTCATTGAGACGATTAAATAACTCACACGCTCGACATTGTAACACAAACACAGGTGTGTGTGTGTGTGTGTGTGTGTGTGTGTGTGTGTGTAAGAGAAAGAGAGTAAGATAAAGAAACATCACATCCTAGATGCATTCCTTTCCATTGAGTTACAAAGAAGAAAAAAAATCTCTTATATTTTCAGGAAACGATGACTCTTTAATAGAGTATTCATTAATTTAATGCGTTATTAAGTCAATAACCTGTACAATGCTTTAAAAGCTTTTAGTTTCCGAGACACGTCTCAGTTTGGGCTTCGAGCTCATCCTGATACCATCAATATAAACACCCACACTCTACAGCTTCCGCTTCTTGCTCTTAATGTGAAAAGAAAAAAAACACCCTGAACGTCCTGTACTATATATTATTATTAGTAAAAGTCATTGGATTTTTTGCGTCATCTATCTATCTATCTATCTATCTATCTATCTATCTATCTATCTATCTATCTATCTATCTATCTATCTATGTGATCAGATTGTGCCTCATGTAAATTTGGATATTGACTCTTAAATGGCAATAAATACTACAGTGTAATATCTAGATCAGGGGTGCGCACACTTTTTAGCAAGCGAGCTACATATAAAATGACCAAGTCGAAATGATCTACCTACTATAAAAATGCATAAATAATTATCTCTTTTTTTTTCGTTTTTTATTTATTTTTTTTTATGTCATGCGATCTACCCACACGACCGCCCAGTTGCGATCGACGTTTAGGGCACGCCTGATCCAGACATTTTCTTCAGAACATTAAATCAAATTAAAGAACATTAAATTAAATCACAAACATGCACAGTCAGGAAATTAAATACGGCAATAAAATATCAGCAGCCTGTGATGTTGTCGAACCTCTGTGATATCCGTGGTCGATATAAAAAAATCAATATAGATTGGGAATCCACCTAAATGCATAATGAATAAATATTTAGGACAACATTTCAGCCAAATACAATTCAGAAGCTATATTTACTGTACAAACCAACACACACATGGAATATTTAACACAGAACACGTGAGAAAAGCTACGATCAAGGCTTAAGATTAAGGCAGTTAAAATACACATATTACAGAATTCTGACCCTCCTGAGGTTTAACCGTATGACCTTGTAGTCACTAAAACATTAAACAGTGAACATGAGCCACCATGTTTCTCATGTTTGACATCATTTGGTGACAGGATTCCTTGTGTAAATATGACTGGAAATGACTATAGAAAGAATTTAGGGCAATTCTGTGGAATAATCACCAATCTTTCAGCATTTCCTGTAGCAAATTAGTGCAGATCTACAATTTCCATGTAGAAAATGTCCTTATGCACTTATTTTAGCATGTTGTGGTTGATTGCAATGCTTTACAGAGATAACGTGTCTGTGGAGAACCATTTACAGAGAAGTTTACAGCCCAAAAGTGAAGGTCTGTCAGCCGTTTGATTAAATAATCACTATAATAATTTGCTTAATTATAAAAAATTAATTGCTATTCAAAATGTTGAATAATGATAGTATAATATAATAATCAGATTTGTATAAGAGTTTTTTCAAATGGTATATTGCTAAGAGATAAAATGTTACTCCAGTGATCTTAGTGATAAACATGGCAGGGATTTATTAGACACAGACAAAAAAGAATATTATATCATATACACACAGAGGTGCAAAAGTTGATTTATTTTAGTAATTTAATACAAACAGTGAAACTCGTATATTACGTAGATTCGTCACGCACAGACTGATATATTTCAAGTGTTTATTTCTTTTAATTTTGATAATTATGGCTTACAGCTAATGAAAACCCCAAATTCTGTATTTTAGAAAATTAGAATATTACTCAAACCAATAAAAAAGAAAAATTAATTCATAAAGATTTTTAACACACAAATGTTGGACTACTGAAAAGTATGAACATGTACAGAACTCAATACTCGTTTGGGGCTCCTTTGCGTGATTTACTGCAGCGATGCAGCGTGGCATGAAGGCGATCGGTCTGTGACGGTGCTGACGTGTTATGGAAGCCCAGCTTGCTTTAATAGCAGCCTTCAGCTCTACTAAGTTGTCTGGTCTTGTGTCTCAAATCTTCTTCTTTACAATACCACATAGATTCTCCATGGGGTTTTGGTCAGGACGAGTTTGCTGTTCTGGCCAATCAAGCACATGGATATCATGGTCCATAAACCAGGTATTAGTATTTTTGGCAATGTAGGCAGGTGCCAAGTCCTGTTGGAAAATGAAATCAGCATCTCCATAAAGCTGGTCAGCAGAAGGTAGCATGAAGTGGATTTTGTGCTTCTCTTCTCTTCTTCCAGACTCTGGGATCTTAATTTCTAAATAAAATGCAAAATATTCTTTCATCTAAAAATGCCACCTTGCCCCACTGACAATAGTCCAGTCCTTTTTGTCCTTTGCCCAAGTAAGACACCTCTGACGTTGTCTCTGGTTCAGGAGCGGCTTGAAACTTGAATGGGCTTCGTTTCACCTTTTTCTACCACATTATTTTCTTCTATTCAACTTTTCATGAATGTGCCTGGATACAGCAGTATGTGAACAGCAGCTTCTTGAGCGATGACCTTTTGTGTCTCACTCTCGATGTGCAGGGTGTCAATGATTGTCTTCTGGACAACTGTCAAGTCAGCAGTCTTCCCTCATGATTGTGGAGCCTGAACCAGACTGAGACACCATTTAAAGGCCCAGGAAAACTTTGCAGTTGTTTGGATTTAATGAGCTGATTAAAGTGATTAGACACCACCAGTCTCCGATATTGAACCTTTTTACAATATTCTAATGTTCTTAATTTTTTTATTCATAATCATCAAAATTATATTCAAAATTTTTAAGATGCACTTGCATGTGTATATGTATATATTTAAAATTTCATAAATCTGAACCCTGATTGTATTAGAAAAAGTGATGACTGATGTTTGTAGGTGGATTTGTTAGTAATATAGAAGATATAATCCTCGTGGCCTCATGTTCTATAGCACACACACACACGTGTCGTTTTACATGACATTAATCCCTTTTTCTTATCTGAGGCTTAGCACACAGTAGGATTGCTGAGCTGGGGTATTTGCACGTGTGTGTGTGTGTGTGTGTATGTGTGTGTGTGTGTGTGTGTGTGTGTGAAAGATAGACAAACAGATAGACAATGCTGTAGTCCCTTAAAACTAAAAACGCTATCCATCTACCATATACAAAGTGTGTGTTTGTCGTTTGTGAGTCCTTTGCTGAATGACTGAGGACCAGATGGAGAATAAATCGCATGAAGGTTGTAAGTCGATCGTGAGGTTCTCAGTCAACACATGAAACACAGAGTGACTAAAACTTCAGGAACTGATTTGACACACTCCAGCTGCCGGTGCTATAAACATAATAGCAGGTTCAGGACACACACACACACACACACACACACACACACACACACACAAAGTTTATGGTTTACACTCGGCAGAAATGGCATGTTCACGTGGGTGGAGGTCAAACCACATTACATATTAACGCCTCCACGTCTTATCCACACACAAACAGCTTTCAGCTTTAATTGATACAAAACGCCGCTCGTCTGTTTCTGCGTTTGTTTGTTTTGTTTGTTTGTTTGGCCCGTAAACCGAATGATGAGCTGCTGCTTAATGAAGCCCCATCGCTCAGTCCTCTATGGTAATGCAGTGGCTTTGGGTCATGTGGAGCTGAAATGGAGAAAACGGCGGGTTTAAAATGCAGAGTCGTGTCATCGTGAGGGGCTTTTTTGCGCTTGTAGTGTTTCTTTGTTTTTTTTTCACCGTTATTGGTATGAAAACAAACAATTTGGCTTGGTAAGAGCTGCTTAATAAAATAATATGTTTTACATTTTTGGACTAAAGGAATCTAATTAGTGTATCAGTGATTTGTATTGAATTGAATCAGTGTCTATATAAAATTTTTATATTATAGTACATGCCCACTGTGTCAATGAATTCTCAGGATCAAGTCAGAATGGAATCGTCTTTCTTTAAAATCTATGTGATGCTCCACATGGCATTTTAGGAGTCAGCCGTGGTCGATTATTCTCTCCTCGAAATCTCACTACACTTATAACATCACCTAAATAGAATGTGGAGTGGTGGCAATGATAATAGAAATGTTGTGTTTTTTGGAAAGTACTTGAAGCATGTCAGTGTACTGAGAAACCCCTCTGTCTTCAAGAATTTCCCATGACGAAAAACATTAACCCTTTATATGAAGTCCTTATAGAAAACTTCACCACATCAGCAAGTCCATGTGATTGTGCTGTTACCGTAGAAACAATATCGTATTATAATGTGTGCATTGATTGAAACCTGTACAGTCAGAGCTGCTGTTTAGATTCTGACTAATACGATTGGAAAATCATCAGTATTGTTATATAAACATATAAATCATTAGTATCTGTTTTATACATGTTAAATGAACTCTTGCACTCTCGTTCCTAACCTGTTCTTACACACACACACACACACACACACAACCACACACACACAGAGATTGATTTACATTCCTCTCCTAAAAATACACCCTGATGGAAGACATGTGCAATGTCACAGCCTCGTGTCTATTCCAGAGTTACTCATGTCCTTCTCTCCGTCACATACCGAGAGAGACATATGAGACGGAGCGAGGACAGAGCGAGGGATCTGAAAATACTTTCCTTAAACGATAAACAGAAATCACTGTACCTTAAATGACAGGCAATAAATCTCTCAACATGATATCACACTTGACAGGGAGTGTAATAAGGTATTATATCCCCTGAGCCCATTCATACTTATGCTACTGATTCGCTTCTTTTAATCACATTATAAATATAAATATATATATATCGTATTCCTGCATGAGTTTCTGTCTGAAAGAGATTTTTCTCTTCATCTGTATTTGGCTCTGTTGAAATATTGGGTTCATTTTAGTTTTAATTTTCTATATATTAGCATATAAACATAACCTGACATGACACATGACATACAAGGTCATATCTCCAAACAGCAACTTCCTCTAACATTTGGCGTGAAAGTAAATTGTGTAATACAAAGGCAAGTCTCTATAACATCATCGAATCGATGCCTTGGGCCGCCAGCGCAATGGAAATCCGACTAGTGTTTTTCCACATTTCTATTAAGCAGCTAGAATTACGTCAAGTCACATAGGAGCTGCCAGAACGTCACGAAGAACCCTCGGTGTCTCCGCTTGGATTTTATCCTGCCAAATAAATCAAGTGTAATGAAGGGTAGGAAATTCCAACATAAAATTAACACGTTGTTTGTTCTACCATGCATCATTTTTTCAGCGTATCACTGCGTCTCTCATGCCTGGCTCATTTCAGATTCATATTTCTGCATTTTTAAGTCTTTTTATGTATATGTTTACATCAATATTTCTCATTTGGTGCATCTTAGAAGATGTATGCTTCATGCACATGACACGGAAAAAACTGTGCACTGAAAAAAACAGCACAGGGGGCAAGATTTCCCAGCACAGCGGAAGGACGATTATAAATTGTCCTCTGAAGTGGTTCAGTTCATTTAAAATACACTTCAATATCGACATGGGGCTTTTTGTAGTTTTCATGCTGAGAAAATTCATCCTTCGGTGGACTCTATGAAAACCTGCCAATCCACTCACAGTATTTCTTTCTTACAGCCTTGGTGTAAATTCAGTACCACATACACTCCTCGCGAAACTGCTCATCTTATCAGGGTTCATTTACGAAACCACTACAGGCTGCTGCCTTAATGCATCTCATTGTTTGTCTTGACCTCATGTCTCTTCTCGTCTTTCTCCTGTGTTTTGCAGATTCTCTACGACAGCCCGAAAGCTCGCCGCGAGGTGGAGTTGCACTGGCGCGTCTCCAGCGGGCCGCACATAGTGCGTATCCTGAGCCTCTATGAAAACATGCATCATGGGAAAAAGTGCCTGCTCATTATCATGGAATGGTGAGGACGTGCCACCGATTACGCTGCACTTCCCAGCATGCACCATGCAGCTCTTTTGAAATGCATAACCCTGGCCCCAGTCATCAGCAGATGCTCAGACTAACTGGAAAACGGTTGTAATGGCTTTGTTTACTGATGCCAGGATAAAGGAAAAAAGCTTAAGCTGCGTTTAGGATTTGACTATAGTGGGCTGATTCGATCGGTTTGAACAACATCATATCACTGTAGCAGAATTTTTTCATTCAGTATATTATATTTATACTACTAAAGGCAGATTTTTGTTTATTATTAATGATCTTTACATCGCATCTTTCATCACGAGAAAAGTAAAAAAGAGTTCTGCCTCTTCGCTCAGGATCTCGTCTAAAGAGATTTATTCAATTTTTTCTCTTACAGACAGCAAAACGTACATTTACCTTTAAAGTGCCTTCTGACTTCTGAAACATGGCCCTTTCACACTCAGTTCTTTGTAGTGCAACTAAAAACTATTAAATAAAACCAGATGTTCGTTTCCTGTTCTGTCTCTAGGAAGACGCAGCTCTACCTCTGCCATGTTAATCTGTATTCTATGTGACTCTCAGGACACGCCTCGCTCACAAATTGGTCACAAATTATTGGTAATAATAATAATTATATAGACTAGTTCTAAATAGACTTATATAAACTAATACTAATAATTATACAGAAATAAATCGTTGCTAAAATCGGTATCGGCTGCGTCACATTGTTAAAGTTTATGCAAATCTTTTACGGTGAATCTTATCATCCCTAATATACGATAAGATTATCAGAAGTAGATTATTCATTAATCTGATTTGTTTGATCTTATGCTCGGTTGGTCTTTTTTGCAGTTATAACGTCCCCCTTCTTTTTCTTCTGGCATAAAAAACAACATATTCAAATACGTAGACCTAAAAATCTATGAAATGCTGTTCAGAGAGTTAACATGGGGGGAAAATCGAGTTTGGGGAAGTGAACAGGAGCGGTCAGTGTGAGAACTGTGGAAAACGGGAAGCGGAGTGTTCAGTGACAGTAATTGAGATGACTGGATGTGAAGGAAGTGCGGAGTTGCGCAGTTTGACATTCTTTTCGGTTTCTCCAACACACTGCTCCAACTTCCTTTCACTTGCTCCAGGTCTCCTCGTCTTTTCTGTAGCAGGCTGTATGTGAAATAGATTGAGGTTGAAAGGAAAAGTGTGTGTGTGTGTGTGTGTGTGTGTGTGTGTGTGTGTGTGTGTGGTGTGTGTGTGTTTGTGTGTGTGGGGTGTGTGTGTGTGTGTGTGTGTGTGTGTGTGTGTGTGTGTGTGTGTGGTAGTGTGTAAAACCCTGAAGTGTGCAACGCTGTGGATCCCCAGGCATGGAACATTAAAACCATAGACTGGGGGGAAAAGAGCTATCAGTCATTTCCTGAGGTGTATGTGTGTGTGTGTGTGTGTGTGTGTGTGTAAGTGTGCGTGTGTGTGT